>JADMLD010001555.1:4985000-5020000 GCA_017589585.1 Phylloscopus whistleri | reverse complement strand
ATTGCAGGAAGAAAACCACTGTGAACAGCGTATCACATACTCTTCCTGGAATAATATTTATATAAAGCCCTTTGACAAAAACCTGTTTTTTTCTCTGGTATCATTCCAGGGGGGGAAGGGAAAACCCAGAAAACCCCAGAACTAGAAGGCAGAATTTGAAATCTTATCCTTGTGCTCTGTGTAGGTCTGCCCCATTAAAGGAAGCAGTGAAATTTTATCGCAGCTATTGCTATTCATAAATCTTACATCTCTTTTAATTCAGTCTGGTCCCAGCCCTGGAGACCTGCAGCACAGTTGGGTTACTCCAGCAGCCCCAGAGGAGCTGGTGCCCTGCTCCAGCCTCTGCTGGAACACGGCTGCTCCCCCGGCCCTGGCTCTTGGGTAGGCACTGGGGTGGCCCTGGACCTGCTGCTGGTGCTTCTTAACCTCATAAGGACAATTACAATGAATTGCAGCTAAATGAGCACATAACAAACCCATTCACCCTTTGCTCCATACCAGCACGCTTTGCACATCTTCAAAACTTACTTCCAATCTTAGCCAGAGTTGCAGTGTGCAGAGGTGCAGCACTGACACCACATCCCGACAGGGAACGCCAGGGCACGGCTCCCACGGGACACTGGAACCCTTTGGAAAGCACATCTGGATACTGCCCCAGCTCAGTGAGGGCACACACCTCACCTGGGCACCAGCAGAGCAGGTCCCCTTTCAGCACACACCTTCCCAGGGGAGCAACCTCAGCAGCAGAGCCCCAACACAGCCCAGAGAGGCAAAAGTGACTGACATGTGTCCCCAGGTCAAACCAGACCCACGGTACTTTAATCTGCATGAGGCCAGAAAAACATTTTTTAATGCAAGTGAGGTGTGCCCTGGGTTTATTTCAGGTGTCTGGAGACCTGCAGGGCAGATCTTGAACCGGGCTGAGCAAGGAGCAGCAGCCTGTGTTACAGGAACCCACAACTGGCAGAACAAGCAAATGCTTTACAAACAGCTCCTATGCAAACTTATTTTGGATTCAAATGAGGATCACTTCACTCAGCTTAGGGGCAAAACACTGAAATAAAAAAATGCATTTTTCTCCACACAGAGATCTTAATCCTGGATTAATTATTTTACACATTTCCCATCTTAATTAAAGCAATATTGCTTCTTTCTTAAGTTCTTTATCTACTTTCTTTAAGTAAGGCTATTTAACACTGGGGATTGTGGAAAACATTTGTTCGTGATTATGCAGACATACAGTCAAACAAGACTGAAACAAGAGCAGCATGCAAAAATGTATTTAAGGACTATCATCCCAAAATGCTGCTAAAAGCTATTAACCAGTACGTGTTAATTGCCACAGCATTCATATTAATTTTCACTTCGGGCCCGACATTGTGGAATATTTCCCCTGATACATTTTAAACAAAGTTTAATTTAAGGAACTGCTTCTATCAACACTTATGAAAATTAACAGCCAAGCAATTAGCACTCATGAATTATCCCTTCCCCCACGCATGCTGCAGCATCATTTTTAAAACAGTTGCTACATGAGAAATTGTTGCTTTTTAACCCATCACCAAAGTAGCCACAAGAAACCTTGTGGCACTACAGAGAGGCACCGTTCCTCACCAAAGGATTTTTAGCATTTGTCCACCCAAAAATTGCATTGACCCATTTTCAGCTAAATTATCTCCAGTAGTCAAGAAAATACCAGAGAACTCCACAAGATTAGAAAAGCCAAACTTCCTTCTAACTCCACTTGCAGCTAGTCATGAAAGCAAAAATAAATGTATCTTGAGAAAATCTGGTCTGCCTGTAGGAAAGGCTTTTGGCCCCATAACCCCAGTTTACTCTAGAGCCAAACAATTCCATCCTCACAGTTTTGATCTCTTCTGCACCTCTTTTGTGCTTGAACATTGAGCTCAGCTGAAATGAGCCATCACCACACTCCTGTGTGTCCTGTGCTACCTGGGCAGGACTTTCTGCTCTGTCTTACACCCAATCTTTTTTACCAACATTATTAAAACTCAGCAAGTTGGAACCATAAACTGTCAAAACTTGATTTTCCAAGTCCTGTAAACAGAAATAGAAATTAATTTATTTGTCAAATGGGTGATAATTTAATTTGCATGCAGACAAAAGGAATCAATTTGGCTAGTGATTTTTAAGCCTTCGAGTAATTTTCTATTCCAATGACACCTGAAGGAATTACAAAGAACTAAAGGTTCTTTCAATACAAAACTCTTAGAAAGAGTATTAACCAAGAAGTACAACCCATGTGCTTTACAAAACACAAAAACAGGTCCAGAGCTGAGGTTTACTTTGACTCTTTAGGGAGAAACTTGAAGAAAGAGTTGAGAGTAGTTACTATATGTGTGGCTTCTGTTAAGAGCTAAAGTTTTACAGTGTACAGGAAACCCCAGATCTGTCCTGGGTAGTGGTGGGGCAAGTGGTGTGGATTCCTGAGCTGCTCAGAATGCCTCCACTGTAGCTGTATTTCACAAGCCATATTCTCTACTCTTTTGATAATTAATGAAGTGATCAGGACAGGAAGAAATTAGAGTGCTTTAAAATTTTACTATTTCATAAAATCAGAAGTGGTTATGGAAAAGACACTAAATCTGGCAGGAAACACCTGCGGGATGTGAGCACTGCCCACGTTGGCTTGGTTGGCATTACAGCAGGTGACACCTTCTGATCTGAACTGGTGAGGTGACAACAATACAGCCAGGGGGGATTAGGGAAGGAGGAACCCAGGAGGATTTATTGGATTTCAGGCCAGGGGGCTGAGCCAGGGGTGAATCCAGCCAGGATGAGGAGCACAGACAGGGGCACAGATCTTGCCTCACAGCACTGCCCCAAAGAATGAGTGTTACTGAGCAACCTGAAATCTGCATCACCAAACTCAAATATACAAACCCGAGGCCTGGCTAGAGAGCCACTGTGACCCCCTGAGTAAATACATAATTAAGTAGGGTGTTTTTCCAAGGCATGTTTAATTAGGCCCTTAGCCCCCCCCTCACCCCCCTGCCTCTCCCCAATTATGTACCACTTCCCCCAGAGACACACAGCTCTGTTAATTATGTAAATAAGCCATGCCCTACTCCCTGGAAGAATTCTATTTCTGTGAAACACTGCTCATCTACTATCAATAAAAATAAATACAAGACATATGATATGTCATTAAAATAATTTTTAAAAGCTCAATGATTTTTGGTGTTTTTACTGACTGAAAATACATGAGAACTGAAATAAAATAACCCACAACTGGACTATGCCTCTTCTATATCTCAGATGGTCAGCCAAGCATTAAACTAGATAACACTTACAGAAGTATAGAGAATAAACTTTATATGCAAACTATTGATACACTAACAGAGTAATAGAAACAATGGTGTCAAAATTAATAGAGTGAGATTATACTCTAACAAAATGCCCATTCAATTATTTTGGATTGTAAAGAAGGTATTTTGATTTGCAGATCACAGCTGAGATAACTCATATCAGACCCTGCAAGTCACAATTGAGTGACACTGAGGCATTTCCTTAACCTCTCAAACTGACAGGTGGAGTGCCACTTGCTTCCAGTGGACAAACACCTGCTAAATGTATCTGACTTCAACAGGTGAAAATTAAGATGTTCATTATAGACAACTACAATTAGTACAGTAAAGATTAGCTTCGATTATCAAAGAAGGAAGGAAAAATGCTGAAGTTTCTCAAGTTTCTGAGAAACAAGACTTGAACATGACTGAATTATAACAGAATTCTCTTAATAAAGAAGTATTTGAGTTTTATTTCCCCTGTACATGATGTGAGAGTTCATTTAAATGTTTGCCCAACTGAAATTTCGTGGCACAAGAACAACAAACCTGGAGCTTAGAAAAAAAGGCCTCTTGGTGCTGCCAGCATGAAAATGCTGCTGTCACTCAGAAATGAGGCCAGGAATTTTGAAAACCTGAGTTAGCACTAATTGCTACATGCTAATAAATATAAAATCACAATAGAGGAGCTTTTGTACATGAACTTCATAGTCTAAAGGCTACCATCTCACAAATATTCCAGATACTCCTAGAAATGTCAGTGGAATTATGGATCTGACTTTCCACTTCAAGAACACCTAACAGAATATGAAATTCTTCCATCACGATGGTAATGAAGCTCAAACTCCATCCTCCCACAGGAGATTCCACAAACAAATCTAGTAGAAAACAGATCTGTGGAGTATTTATACTTGTTTTGGAACAATATGACAATGATCCACCACACCAGTGTTTATATTTCAGTTTCTAGAGTTGATGACAGAGGATAATATTTGACAACATGGAGTAGCGGGAGGACATTTATCCCCCAGTCTGAGCAACACCAGATCCATCTCCTGACCCCCATCAGCTGCCAGGTTTGCAGCCAATCTCCTCCCTGTGTTACACAAATGAGCACTTGTGCAGAAATACATTGATCAGTGCTTCTTTTTGCCTCAGATACTGCCCTACTGATACTTCGGTTTTCCACCCTCAAAACGGACCATGGCTTCTCCCACTCTCAGGAGAGCACTGAGGACAAAGGCTTGAATCATGGACTATTCAGCAAGTGCTGTCACGTGGATAGACAGAACAATTTTGGGGTTTTTTTAAATGCCAGATAATCAATCATTTATACAAAGGGTCTCATCATCAGCTCTAGAGAGACATCCCAGGGCTCTGTCACAGTACAGGTGACCTCACTAACCTGCTGGAGAAAGAAACAGCAGGGTGGAGAATCCTAACTCTCAGCCCAGAATTCTGTAATGGAAACAGGAGAAATGGTTCTCCTGAGCCTGGAACCACTGCATTTGATGTTTCTAGATAACCACTGCCAACACCTGATGGCCACTCTAAAGTCTGAGTGGAGCAGTGCCTCAGGGCCCCCGTGGCTCACCTTGCCATCGAACTTGGAGTACTCATTGAAGGGGTTGTTGAGCTGCAGTGGGCACTGCTCCAGGCGCACAGAGAGGATGGACTGCTTCCCAGAGCACGGCGACTTCACTCGGAAATTCTTCTTTTCAAACAGTGAGCTCAGCTCCTCTGCTGCAGATCAGAGAGACATCAGAGAGCATGAGGAGCTGTACAGAGGCTGCTGCTCACCACTGAGAGAGAACATCATAACAGGGAGCACAACATCAAATAAACAAACCACCCACTGCTTCAGCAGGGCAGGATCTACCACCCCTCCTTCACAGCCCAAAATATGAAACCAGTAAGAAGTCTGAATGATGCTCCTGTTTAAGCTGAGAAAAAGGTGAGTTTTTCCTACACAGAGACTAGAACTGACCAGTATAAGATCCACTTGAGTCAGGATCAAGAGAATGACACATTCCAGGTGTTTCTGCTTGCCCACCTTCTCCTAAATGAGCAGGGAACACGAAGGAAAAGAGCTGCTGCCACGTGGAGAGCACAGCTGCCAGTGAGCCTGCAGCACAGGACAGCAGCACTGCAGTGACACTGCACTGCTGCCAGCTGCAGGCTTGGCACCACACCCCAGCCCAGAGGGGCACTGCTGCAGCTTTTACTTCTCATGGTAGATTGGACGCAGCCCCTGCATAAAAATGCAGAACCTGAAACCACCATTCCAGATCAACAGTCTGAACAATAAAACAAAAAAGCTTTCTAAAAAAAACAAAGGGGATCCAAGTTCAGGAGGGCTTTGTGTGGTCTGTGAAGGCTCATAAAAGCCTTTCTGTGTGAAGAAAGTGCACAGCTGAATTTCCAACAACTCAACTTCCAATTTACAGGCATACTTTAAAAAACCCTAAAAAATAGGATTTCTTGTGTTGCAAGGCCACTGTGAAATCAGGACAGAGCCCGGGGTGTTTCAGCACATCAGTACCAACGGGTCTCATCTGCAGGGAACTGTGACTTGAGCTGGACAAGGTTTCCCACATCTGCTCCAGGAACTGAGAGCCTCCAAACTCCATCAATCACTGCCCAGAACCAACCCCAGCTCGCCCAGGCTGGCACTGCTGCCCTTTGGATTCCCTCACAGCTCACAGATTTACATCCTGCCTCTCCAGGGAAATGGAACTGTTCCCAAGGAAAAATGACCCGGGACTAGATCTGCAGGGAGTTGGTTCATTTCTTAGAGTGCAAAATTAAAACCTGTCAAATGATAACTAGTCAAAAGCTCCATTTATTTTTATCAGCAGATTGCCTTAAAATTCAGGCAGTTGGCAGAGGTGCTAAATACTGGCACTGAGAGATTCCCAGCGGGCTTGTGAGAGGCTGCAATTAACCAAAAGAGCTTGATTTAATCCCTTTCAATGTGGCCACTTTAACTCCATTAGGTTGTTTTGGGTTTTCAACAAGCTCTTATACCTGTTGTTTTTTAAAAAAAATCTAAAGCATTATGCTGGAGTTTTATCTTTAACTGATAATTTTTGGGCACTTGGAAAGGACCTTGGAATCCAAAAAAATGGTTTTACTTGTACAAGTGAAAAAGCAAGTTTTTATCTACAGCTACTCTGTATGGACTGAATGCAAGACTTTGGAAGGATTTCCCTGATATATTGTAATTTGCATTTTATATGCTCTGAAATGAAGGCATGTAAGATGTAAAGGTACAGAGGATCTCCTCAAGGGATGTCCTGCTCCTTCTCTCTGCTGCATTGGTGCTGCTCATGCAAGTAAGGGACAAACACAGATCTCAGTGGCAGAGCAGAGAAGGAAAATCAGCTCTGCCAACAGACCCTGAGTGCCTGGAGTTTCTGTGTAACTTATTTATTTTTTCATTGAAATCTGCTCTGCAGCAGGCAGGGGCTGATCCCTTTGCCTGCAATGCCAGCACATTCCTCAGAGGGGACAAGTGTGACTGCTGGGGACAGATGAGGAGTGTCTGCAGGGCAGCAGGGAGGGAAAGGATGTGCAGCCTGAGCCAGCTGAGAGTGCAGCAGACACAGGAGAGAGATTTGCATCATCATTGGCCAAACGCTATAAAATATTGAGCAAAGAGTTGGAGGTTATGGTAGATTAACCTTTAAAACCTACAACTCTGCTTACAGAAGGAGAAAGGCAAAAACATTTCAGAATGCATTACCAGGGGTATCCAACACAGCTGAACACTGAATTAAGGATTAGTGCGACTGTGCTGCTCATGTGAGCAGCTTTGTTCACTCCTCTGAAGAAGATATTAGAGTGCTGGAGAACGTTCTGCAAATGACAGCCACGGAGATAGGAGGAATTAGGCAAAAAAAGGGAGATTACAGAGGGACCTCATTAAGATATACACAAATTTTGAAAGAAGTAGGCATGACAGACCATACAAAGGTTTGAATGTGTGTCAAATACAACAGAAATAGAAACGAGCTTCAGCTCTAAAATAGGAAAATTGAGACAGATTTGTAATTTTATATATTACAATTTAAACTATGTAGAACATCCACTCACAAACACTTAATAATATAATTAACAAAAATAGAATTTAATATTTTTTGAGAAATCAGTGATAATAGTTTTACCAAGGAAAGGCCAGATAAGCTAAGCCAGCATTTATTATGCTTACATTTAAGTAGACCATACATACACTCTTTATTTCTTGTTTGCACCTTACCTAAAAAAGCAGCTACAAAAATACTGTATACAAGTAAACTCTACAAAATCTTCCATGGCACCCAGAGCACCGAATGCTGCTGGAAATGTCTGGGAAGTCCCATGAAGTCCCAAATGCAGGGATGCTGCACTTGGAGTGCAGACACCTGGCAGCCCCTGCCCTGGGGCAGAGCCACCTCCTGTCCCCCAGGGCCACCAGAGCTCTGAGGACACCCCGAGGTGACAAACACACAAACTCCACGGTGCTGCCTCCAGTGCAGAGCCCAAAGCAGCCACTCCATAACCTCAGGCCACAGCAGGTGCCAGGGCTGGCAACCCTGGACAGCACAAAGAACTGGCATTTCCTCCGTGCCCTGAAACCCTGGGGGAAAATCACAAACTGCAAATGCTGCAGCCATCAAAGGCAGCAATAAAACCAGCAGGAAAATAAAAGATATTTTCTTTTACCTGAGCAAGAAGTATTTCTGTCTTTCCACTGAACGTTTTTGCATTTTATTTGATTCTGTCTCTCTTTCCGCAGACGCTCTAGTCTCTGAGCTTGAAAAGAAATATTACAACTATAAGTTTGTCAATGAAAGTTTACTATAAACAAAGACATAATTAACTACCTTTATATGAATAAAGATGTTTTATACTGCATATGTAGGGGGAAAAGTCATAAAATTTTAAAGGTGGCACCCCTGAAAAGCAAATACCAACAAAAACATGAAAATGTTCTTGATTTATAATTGAAATTAGAGGATATAAAACATTAATAGAGATCATAAAGATAGTATTAACATGGAAGAGAATAATAAAATGTGAAAACTTCTGTGATTAATATGACATTTCATTATATAAATCATTAATAACGGTCTTAAAGGAATTTTAATGCACAAATGAACTGAAGTGAATATTACATTACAGGAATAAAATTACTGTTATGAATTACTCTACCCGTTTCAAAAATTAAAGATAAATGAACTCAGACTAGACTATTAAAGTTTTAAATATAAAATCCTTTATCTAAAAATCATGAAAATTATAAAATGTCAAAGCGATATAAATTAGCACAGCTTTTTCTTCAGTAGGCTGAAACAGTTTATAGGTAGTAAAATAAATGATTTGTATCTTCACAACATTAGTCAAACCCTAAAATGAATATAACACTTCTTTACATATATTTTGACTCCATCTTCAAAATATGGTTATTAAAAAAAAGCCCCAAATAGTTCTGATAGCAAAGAACTTGCAGCCCAGGGTACCAGACAACAACTTAGATTACCTTTTGTGTGAACAGCAAGAGCTTCCTTGGGGAAAAATCCTGATGGAAGCCACCCAAGACAATGACCCCAAGAAACCACTGATGCTGTGAAGTGTCCACTCAAAATAAGCAGATTAGACTGGGGAGTAGAACTAACAGTGCTGATCCCCAAAGGAAACAATTTGCTGGATATATTAGCAATTTTGATGTATTGAGATAATTCATTAACTAAAATGGGTTTGTAGAAGAGATTCTAAAATGCTAAATTACTCTGACATTTTTTGGATACAACTGGAGTTCCCTGAGCCTTTTCAGCAATTAAAATACTTTAATAAATATTTTCTATCCCTTCTGTTATTATTCTTTTACATTTAGGTCTTTAAACTGAATTGTAGACACGGAAGTAATTTTTTTTCCCATAAAAACTGTCAATCAGGGAACTGATAAAAAAATACTCCTTTGAGGTTTAATAGCTTCAACAAGCAGTTTAAGGTATAAGCACAAATGGGGACTTTGATAAGTATCTCCCATTTAATTCAACACAATGCAAGAACCTGAATATCTCTAAGTAGCTTCCTCTTAATGAAATAAGAAAAATATCCCTCCTCATAAGTTTAAATATTGGGAAAACATTGTTGTAGCATAGATATTTTATTCTGAAAGAAAAGCTTCACATTTGTACTAGTTACTGCCCACACTGCAGCTCAAAATTACCTTCCCAAACTCTTTCTTCCCAAATGAACTATCACAAAAGGTCTGTTAGATGAACAGGTAAACAAAGGATAAAGGAGAAACCGTAGACTAGAAACAAGAATAAGGTGCTTTCTGGGCTCTAGGTGGTGTTATAATACTTGCAGAAATAATTTAAAAAGACATATACAGAAACAGAAAAAAAGAGGTCAGTACTGACCCCTGCACACCAACCTTCTCATCTGTATTTTACCTCACAGAACTCCTGTTCATAATCTCCCTCAGGTCTAAGCAGAAGTCTGGGTATCCCTTGTATAAAACATCACATGGGAGAGCTTTCTGTCAGTCATGACAAAATGAGTGTATTTTGCAAAGGTATTCACCTTTAAACTTTCTAATCTGGTACCTGGAAACCTAGCTCAAGGTTTTTCTCAGAAATAAAACTTTAGGAGACAAAATACAGACAAATCATTCCCTTTGCTGGCTCACATCAAATTTCATTCCTCTCTTTTATAACAAATACATTTGATGCCTCACTAGGCAGATTTTTTCTCAGAAAATAACTATCCTGTTCAGAAGTTAACACCCCTCCAGACAGTAACAATAGATATATCAAAGACTGTTCGTGTACTTTGGATTTAGATTTGATGTCTTCACAATTTGAATTTTTTTATATGTATAAAACTGACTACCTCAGTGTTCCTCTGTACAGGAATAGGTAAAACAGCAATTAAGGCTCAGCTGACAGCACACTACAGCAACTGAATCATTACCTATCCTTCTATAAAAGGGCCTCAACGTTACAAAAGAAGTTTGACAGACACCAAGCAAGTCCTGCCCTGGTTTGTCCATGCAAGCCAGAGTGAGGGAAGCTGGAAGTGAGAGGCCAGTGCTGCTGCACTGCTGCTGCACTGCTGCTGCCCTGCTGCTGCACTGCTGCACACACCACGCACCTGTGTTTGATCGTCTTCTGATTCCAAAGTCCCAGCTTGAGGTAATATCGACTGATTGGGAATATACATAGCCCTGAGTCTCCCCGTTGCTGCCCTGTGGCTCTGCCCCGTTGTCCCCGTGTGCTGAGGAGGGGTGGAACTTCTCCAGGTCCACGTCGTGGTCGATCAGGACCATTTCGCACATCCCCGTGTCATCGCTGGTCACGTGCGACTGCCGGATGTGAGCCAGGATGATGGTGGGGTTGTCCAGGAAAGCCATGCCGCCCACGAGGCCACCCCCTCACTCTACTATCTTCTCTCCATCTTGTCTCATGGACACACGTACCTGGAAGGGATGGACACAACATTTTAGGGATAAAACCCCCTCAAACACAAGAAGCTCAGACCCCCGTTACAGAAGGTCACTGTTTGGGAGGCACCAACCCCGACTGACTTAGGGCAAACTGTTCCATTCTGCTCCAGTTTACTGGTTGCTGAGATCCATTTAAGGAACAGGGGGTTTGGAGGACAGCTTGAAACCCGAGTCCCAGGACAGCAGAACACAAGAGAGACCTCCAGACAGGTCCCAGTCCTCTACAGCACATGGCTGCTGCAAGGCAAAATACCCCACATTGCTGCACACAGGAAAATGGCAAGAGAACACAGAACAAAACATCTGCCTATTCCAACCCATCCATTTACAAAACTGACAGGGCTTCGGATTTCTTTTCACCCACCATAAGTCTGTTACTGTTTTGCTTCTGCATCTATTCACCAACTTTTTGATTACTTTATTACAGACCCTCTTCAGGTTTTGTATTTCCAGGAATAACTTTAAACATGAAGAGATTAGTGTCTCAGGGCAGAGTATTGAACATCTGCTGCTGCATGGTGCTTCACACAGGGCAACTGCTGGGACTCAGAAATCTCTGTGACCAAATACCACACGCCTGAGCTCTAAAGCACTTCAAGAACAGTAATTGCCACTTACCTAAGATACTTCATTCAGAGCACTCAAGTGGCCTTTTGAAACAAAGTAGAGGGCAAAAAGGAAAAGGAAAAAAAAAAACCCAAACCACAAAACCCAAACCATGCTCACATTGTTATCTGATTTTTCTGTGGGTTTGTAGTTATGTCAATCTAATTCGAGCCCAAGCTGACTCTGAAAGGGGCAGCTCCGTGCCCTGCCTGGCCCTGCTCCAGGAATTCCACCACCTCCCAAAGCTGGCAGTGGGGCTGTGGGGTGAGCTGGATCAAAAAATGACCTGCTGAAAATAATCTAAAAAGAAAAAAAATATTCTTCCTGTTCATGCAGTGAGTCTGTCAGTGGCAGGAGCCACAAGGACATCTCCACCTGAGGGGGCTGGGTCTGAGCTCACACACAGGGCAAGATCAGATATAAATTCCAGAAGTTTAAAATCCTCCCTGCTTTTCTAATCAGAGAAAAACAACTTTACAGAGGTCTGTGTTTGTTTGGGATTTTGAACTCAGAAACACCAGCAAACTCCTGTCCTTGCTGCCTGCAAAACTGCTGTTCAAATCACACATCCCATGAAAATCTGCTAAAGGCAGCTGGCCTTCTCCTGGGACATTTTAACAGAAGGAAGGGAAAGAAAGGACCAGCCAGGCTTGTTCCAGGACCAGTGAATGCATTTTGCCATGTCCCCTTTTTTTTCCAAGGGGAAAGGTGTAGGGAAAGGTGCACAAACACAGAGCAGCTTCTGCACTTACACAGTTGGAAGCAAAAGTAAACCTGCATTTGGACACTCATCTAACCATGACAAAAGCAAAATTTTGAAGGTTTATTTAGATTGCAAATCCTCCATCCCTCCCAGTGCCCTCCCTCCCAGCAGATATTGGCATCCACTGATGGCAATACTCAATAAATAGAGACTTGCAGCCTTCAGAATATTAAACTTTTTTTCTCCCTTGACTACAAATATTGTAGGGTTTTTTTAGGAGACTGTCCCCTTTCTGCTTTAAAAAATATAGACAAATTCAGAAGGATTACATTAAGCAACAGACCCAGCAGCAAAACCAAATTCAATAAAGGAATGGTAGAGAAACAAAGCTGACATGCTGCTGGTTATTAATACACTACTGTTACCATACACTGTAATAAATTATGCTATTAGTGAAATCCACTCCAGCAGGATCCTTGGAGACCCTCAAAGCCCAACTGGACACAGCCTGGAGCTTTGCTGGCCCTGCCTGGAGGTGGGAGTTTGGATGGGATCTCCAGAGGCTCCTGCCAGCCTTGGCAGCACCACAGCTCCACACTCAGTTTTAATTTTCTGACTCTTTCCATCAAGGTACGTAGGGCTGCTCCTGAGGGAGGTCTCACTGTCCTCCAAGGGAAAGGCCACGAGGCAAATGTCCCACCCAAAGGCAGCCACTGATGTGCCCAGGGCTCTGACCCTGCACCAGTGTTACCAGCACAGTGTGGCTCAAAAAACACAGACACAACCAAGTACAGCTTATGGACATGGCAAAACACGTGTTGAGAACGTTCTTTAAATGGAATTATTTCTACTCACTGATTAGAAAAGGCCATGGGTACCTGCAATTGGCAAAAACTTGTTTAAATAAGCAACAGCCCCAGGCGTCGGAAAGGTCTGCAAACTCCCAATCAAAAATTACTGCTGCCCCATCAATGTGTCATATAAATGTTGGCATGTTAATTGTGTATTTATAAGATTGTTAATGGTTAGTTAATTTACCTCCCACACTATTATTGTACTTGAAATGATTTAATGTCTGCTGAGGGAGTTAACAACATGTAACAGCAGATGCGAGTTTTACCTTTATTCTCTGCACCCCGACTTCCTGCCATTAACAGTCCTGTGCTAAATCAGCCAGGCTTCTTCCCAACTGTACATGTGCAGCCTTTTCCCATCAACCTCAACGCTGAGAAACTGCTGGAAATTCTACAAGTTTAGTACAAACATATTTTTATTTCCTCCTCTTCAGAATTTTCAAACAGATACGTTAAAGCTAATTTATCAACACATTAGTGCTAACTGGAAACTCTCTGAACAGTTCATAGCCTTAAAAAAAAAAAAAAAGTCAGACCCCCAGATTCAGTTCAGGTTTTGATGCCATATTTAGTAGTTGCAGCCTACAGAATTCTAAGCAGCTCCTCCTGTTGATAAAGGCACAGACCTGCTCTGAGGGACAGTGACTTCCAGTGAGAGAGGAGAACTCTGAGAAGCGAACTTCAATTTTTCAGACCTTTACAGAAACACCTTGAAGGTTCCAGCAAAATCACAGACCCCAAACCAATTTCTAGATCTGCTGAGATCTGCCAGCACACCCCTTCTGCTCTCCCACACCCACACACCATCACCATATCCTCACAGAGGAGCTGAACTTAACGGAATTCAGGGACTTTCTAAGCATCAGCATCTTGTACATTCTTTAATCATAAACAAAAAATAAATGTTCTTCTAATACTTGTGCTGTACAAATAATATTCTGCTATTGAGTAAACCACTTTGCAGGCAGCTGTCAAACACACTCTGTGCAAACACTAAAACTGAAGAGAGCAGTGTGAAATCTCCAAAATGTTAGAGTTTGGTGTTTCTGTACAAAAGGATACACAGGCTGGGGTTTCAATGATGTACTGATTGGAAACACCTGTGATTCATCACACAGGTGGGCAGAGATCTTCACTTTCTTCCCGATCTTTATTATTCACCTGTCTAACTTCCTGCACATTGTCTGATCAGCACCCCAGGAAGGAATGCCCCCTCTCCCTTCTTGGCCCCGTTGCTGTGGCTCTGCCCTGAGGCCCCGGAGAGCACAGCCCCACCAGCCTGGTGCACCTCCAGAACATCCCCAAAGATGTCAAATTGCACCATCAAGAGGCTGAACGCCTCGCCAGGATTCACAGGAACTTCGTGGCAGAATCAGACAGCTGCATCTCAGTCTACTATTTTTATCAGCAGTATTCCTCTTCCAGCACCCCACGGCTATATTTATGGCATCGATAGACTCTCCCAGCGAGGGAAGCAGGGCTTTATGCAGATCAGGCTCATTCATAACCCGGCACACAATGAGGAATGCAGAGCCTGCTAACAAACGACTCCGCTCCCAGGAGGTGACACAAAGGTCTTGGAAAAGGATCTGCAGCTATCCAGGCTGTACCTTAAACACACGGCTGAATTTCGGGAGGCAGCTTCATCATCACAACATGTTAACTGTTCCCGTGACCCTCCCGCTTGCTTGATGTGCTGCAATTATTTAAATAAAGATCGTCTGGCTTGCCTGTTTCCCCACCAAACGCCCCACACAGAGTATGGTATCTGCACGTTAACCTACACGAGGTGACAACGAGATATCAAAGCGAGTGTGAGATTAGGGGAAAGGACAAGCTGAGCCTGTGACTGCCATCCTTCCCCCACGCGTCAGCACAGACAGCAGCAGGCACAGCTGGAACCAGCGCCGTGCTGGACCCACTGGCTGGTGGGACTGCAACCATGTGTCAGCCCCTGCTCACTGCTGTCTGCAGGGGAAACGTCTGACCTTGAGCCTGAAAAATGCTGAGTGCAGCTTTCCTTACTTTGGGGAAAACACAGTTACTTTGGAATGGATTTTCTGGGGTTTTTAAACGTACACAGTGGGGTTTGACCAAATGCCTGGCTCTCACTGCCCAGCACAAGGTGGCTCGTCCCTGTCACCCCCCCACACCAGCAGGGGAGCTGGGGCTCCGTGCCCCCCTCCACACCTGCCAGCCTGGGGCAGGGCCCCTCCCTGCCACACACTGCCCCCAGCTCCCTCCTGCACATCCTGAGGCATTTTCCAGCAGAACTAGGGATTTCACTCGGTGAAGTGTCACCAGAGCCAACAGGCACTTTCACACCCTGTACCTGCCCTGAAAGTTCACAGGCTCCAGGTCAGAACCTTCCAGCCCCACCAAATGCCCTCTGGTGCCGCCAGCACATCTCCAGCTGAAGGACATGTCCCTAAATTGACAAGCCAGTGCCACCTTTCTGTGGCAACCTACAGGAAATATTTTCCTCACATGAAGGGTTTATATTTTTGCCTTTCATGCTTTGAAATACACAGACCTCTAAATAAGCTCCAAGAAACAATAAAATCAGAGAAAAGCTGTCAGCAACTACAAATGTTCTGCTGCAGGAAAGAGCTACAACTTTGAAGTTCCACCAATTTTAATGGAATGATTTTAAGATTCCTCCAGTTCAAATGGCTAAAAGCAGTTCCAAATTCTCCACAAAACTCTCAAGCCAATTCCTGCAATGTATCTTCCTCTCTAAATTATAAAAGTAAGACATGAGAAGCGGGGAGAAAAAGATCTTTCCTCCTGCTCTGCAAAGCTGTAGCTTGTTTTCGGTCTTGTTTGTTTGTTTTAGTATGTTTAAATTGACTATCCTCCTTAAGGAAGTAATAAATAATTAAAGTCCTATTCAAAGTAAACAAAAATATTCCAAAGACATAACTTGTGGAAGGTACAATTTGGATCCAAGACAATTACTAACAAACTCAACACACAGCAAGCTGGAAGAATTATATACCATTGCAGGTCATGTTATCATTCAAGGGCTTCCACCGTCCCTCTACTCAAACACCTCCTTGACTGTAGCTCTTTAAAGTGATCTTTAAAAACTAATGAAAAAGATAGGCAGATTAGAATTAAAAATTGATTTTTCCCCCAGTGTCATATAAGCAGGAACAGGACGGCACATACACACTTCAAAATTTATGATTCAGGTTATATGAAATAATTTCCAGTCAACTTCTGTCTGCAATTGCACAAGAAATGGTTCTGGTTATCTGCATTTGCAGCAGCACAAATAATCAACCCCCTCAAACACAGACAGATCCTGGGCAGGCAGGATAAAGGAAAGTGAACTGAAATATATGAACATTCAAGTTTATGTTTCAGCAAAAGCTCAAGTGCATTTAAGAATGAATACTTATCTGTAGAAGCTGTCACTCACACCCCGGTCCTATCATTAAAAAGGAAATAATCATTTACAGTCATATAAAGAGGCTCTCTCACAAGAGAGACTGGAATTGGGAAGTTATGATGAGCAAACACTACATTACACACAACTTCCAACAAATTATTTGTTCATTTCCAGACCTGTAAATCAATCTGGCATTAGCTCTGTATTTCTGAAGTGCTTGGAATTTGGCTGTACTTTTGTTGTCATACTAATCAGGATGCAAATGACACCAATTCCAATATTTTAATTACTGAGCTTTAGAGGGGGGAGAAAATATTGGGGTATGTATGGGAAGTGTTTGCTCCTCTCCTTCCTGATCTTGTCAAATCTTTGTTTAACTGCAGACAAGTTGATTCTCTGCTAACCTGAGAAACCTTGCATCAAGATTTTAAGCAAATAAATAAGAATAAAAAATGCAGAGATTATAAATTAGGGCAGACAAATCTGTATCTAGACTCATGCCTGCAAAGAGCATTCTATCAATATAGCGAAATGCTAATCTCCTAATTAACAACCTAATTAGGTAATTATGGCTTTGCAGAGGGATGCCTAAATGAAATATGACAACATGGTCACCTCTTTATATGGCACCTGTGGGCCTTTTCAGCTGTCACTGCCGAGAGTGCAATATCAATTTGAACAGATGACAAAGTGTTGTCATTTTTCATTCAGATATTGCGCTGAGCGCCGCCATCGGGGCCGCTCCGAGACGCCGCCTCTCGCCTGGGCTCTGCCTCATCTGAATATGTGCAAACACTTCCCTTCATTTTTAATGCCTCTGATTAGGCTTGGTTCTCCACGCTGTCTGCAGGCATTCCCTGGCACACAGCACAGCTGCAGTGTCACTCTGGGGTGACCCACAACCCCGGCACCCCGTGACCCAATTTCACAGCACGTGTGCGGGGGAATCGCTATCCAGAAAAATATCTGAGCATTGGAGTTCATTTCTGAGGCTTAACTGCTGCTGGCTTTAAAACAACAAAACCAGAGGGCCTTGCAAGTAGCACATTATAACATAACACTCATTTTACTTTTGTTCCTGCTGAACACTCTTTTCCAGGGGAACAGCAGTCCCTGTCCAGGAGAAGGTGAAGCTGATGGGACTCTTGCACAGAAAGCTGGGAAGGAACACTTTCAACAAAGGTGCTTTCCATGGAACACCTTTTGTCACTCATATGCCTAAAATGCTTTAAAGACAATTCGCTGAGCTTGAGCATTCCTAAAGGCCATCAACCTGTTGGAGCAGGTCTGGAAGTGGCCACAGAAATGATTAGAGGGATGGAGCATCTCTGCTGTGAGGAAGGCTGAGAGAATTGGGATTGTTCAGCCTGGAGAAGGTCCAGGAGTGACCTAAATGCAGCCTTCCAGCACCTGAAGGGAGCCTATAGAAAAGATGGAGAGACACAAGGGTCTGGAGTGACAGGACACAGGGAATGGCTTCCCACTGCCAGGGGTCAGGGCTGGCTGGGATCTTGGGCAGGAATTACTCCCTGGGAGGGTGGGCAGGCCCTGGCACAGGGTGCCCAGAGCAGCTGTGGCAGCCCCTGGATCCCTGGCAGTGCCCAAGGCCAGGCTGGATGGGACTGGGAGCAGCCTGGGACAGTGGGAGGTGTCCCTGTCCATGGTAGGGGTGGAATGGGATGGGCTTTGAGCTTCCTTCCAACTCAAACCACTCTGAGATTCTGTGATAGATAGAATATCTTGTTGTAGAGTGGAGAATGAAGCACAGGCTAGGATTGCTCGAATATTAGCCTAGAGCTTCTATTTTCACAATTCTCAGTGTGATATTCAGGAGCCTAAAAAACCTAATAAATTTTATAAACAAGCTATACAAGCTTCAAACTTAAAAAAACCTGAACAAACCAAAAAGCTTTACCATTTTACCTTTTTGCCTGTTTGCTACTGAGATGCTACTCTGCTTAGGTTTTACATACACAAAGGTCCCCAGGCTCACAGGAGCTGCCTTGTCTGGACCCAGGACAGAGCCTGGGGACACAATGTAGGTCCAGCCAGCCCCGGGGCTCACAGCACAGCCACTGCACAGCTCTGCAACAGCACCACAAAGGGTGGTCTGACACTGCTGTGCCAGGCAGGGGCTTGTGCCTTAAACAGCAGCACCTGTCAAAACAAACACTTTGGCCTTTGTAGGTTTCTTTAGGTTGTTACCATTCCACTTATGAGTGCATGTAAATATTTTGATTGCATTAAAAACATGATTATAGTCTTATTTTTTAAATATAGCAGCATGCAAGTTGCTTCTGACTTAAGAAACACTCATGATGATCAGACCTACTTAAAAACGCCCGAGACCTTCAGCCCCTTTGGGACTTTATGTCAAATGGAACTGGACAGATTCACATTTCTTCACAAAAGATAAATCCCTTGTTCCTCTAATTTTTAATTTTGGATCTGTCTCTTTCAAGAGCACACAAAACATATTCAAGGAGCTTTGTTTTGCTTTCAGAATAATGGATTTACATACAACATCTATTAGGCAATAAGCAAACAAGGTGGGGATTGTGCTGTCTGGGATATGAAACTGAGCTCACACACACACAGAGTTAATATCAAAGCCCAGCTTGGAGTCAGTGCCAGAGGCACTAACAGAAAAGCCCTGGAGAACTGCTGCTGCTACAACACCTGAGGCAGCCCCCCCCCCACTGGCAGGTCCAGGTGTGGGGCAGCATCACCACCAACACCACGACAGCACCGAGAGCCCTTGGGTGCCACCAGGGCTCTGCTCCCACTGCTCAAACTGCCCCTCCCAGCACCTCAGCGGGAAGAAATGAAGAGAACTGGAGCTGTATCCCCATTTCTCAGCCAGGGTCATCTGCCCTTGGGCATCAGAAGGAATCTTGGATGTCAAAAGGAATTTCTTCACGGCAAGGGTTGTCAGGGTTGGAAGGGGCTGCCCAGGGAGGCGGTGGAATCACCAACCCTGAGCTGTTCAAGGAATGAC
Organism: Phylloscopus whistleri; assembly: GCA_017589585.1. Classification (NCBI taxonomy): domain Eukaryota; kingdom Metazoa; phylum Chordata; class Aves; order Passeriformes; family Phylloscopidae; genus Phylloscopus; species Phylloscopus whistleri. Next base: position 5,000,642 of record JADMLD010001555.1, on the reverse strand, counting down.
TGGGCATGGCACTCAGTGCTCTGCTCTGGTTGACAAGGTGGTGGTGGCTCAGAGGTTGGACTCGATGATCTCAGAGGTTTTTTCCAACCTCAGTGATTGTGTGATCTCCAACAGGAGCGGCCATGTGGGAGATGGGCTGCTCCTGCACGGGGATGTGACCAGTATGCTGCTCATTTGCTGTGCCATTTATTGCCATAACTGACCTTTCCATACAGGTGTGTGCTTTTCGTGCTCACAGCTCGGAATGGTTGGGAAAGTTTCGTGCTACAGAACGTGTAACACAGATACTTGTGCCAGGCTGCTCCACCGAGGCCTCCGCTGACCCAAAGGAAATGCACAAGGAGAACGTAGCTGTTACTTGTTAACATTTGATATTTGGTATTTTAAATTTGTTACTTGTTGCAACTGGGTGAAAATTTAACCAACAGATGAGGAAAGGGTGTTACAACAAAGACCTGAAACATGACTGATACAGAAACGTACTAAATTGGTTCTCCCTGTTTCAGTTATTTCTGTACAAGTCTATACGTACGTGCTGATCTCAATTTATTTTTAATCTAACCCAAAAAAGTGTCCGTGAATGGAGCTGTGCTGAATTCGGAAAAGTAACTGAGAGAGTCTAATTCCCAGTCTCGCATCTACCTGGTAATACCTGACACCTAAAATCGTGTAGAATACACTCAGGATATCCAAGCTTGGCTCTGGCATCTCTGTTTAGTCAATTACCAAACTTCCACTAGCACTGAAATCAACTCATTGCTGCATCTCCTGGACACCTTTCCCGCTCCCCCACTGTTCCTGTGGTGCTCACAGTCCTGGTGGCACTGGCAAGCAGGTGCAGAAATGAGAGCCCCATCCATTCGGGCGCGATGATGCTCAAAGCGCCCACCTGGAGCAGCCGGGCAGGCAGAGCCCTCCCTGCGGCCGGCACGAGCAGCCAGGCGACGGGGACAGGGGGCGTGTGACGGGGGATGCGGATGGAGCGACTGGCAGCCCCGGCACCCGTGTGCCCCGCGGGGCGCGGACATCCCCGGGGATTGCTGCCGGACCCGTGCCCGTCCCCGGCGCTCCAGCCGCACTCACCCGTCCCCCACCACCCATCGCTGGCGGACGCTCGCCTGACCCGCTCCGTTCGCCCCGCGCTGCGCCGCTCCCGCCCCGCCGCCGGGAGACGCCCCCGGACCCCGCGGGGCAGCCCCGGTGCCCCCGAGCCGCCTCCCGGGCAGGCTGTCAGCCGCGGCCACCGCTCACAGCATCCCGCGGGGCAGCCGGCGGCCCCGGCAGGGACTGACAGCGCGGCCGGCCCCGGGAGCCGCGGCCGCAGCCCCGACCTCCCCCCCCCCGCCCCGCACTTACCGGCGCCGCCGCCGCCGCCGCCGCGGGGCCGCGCAGCCGCTTCCGGGTCCGGGTCCGGCGGAACGGGTGCGGGGCCGCGCGCGACCCGGAAGCGCCGCGGCCGCGGAAATGACGGCGCGGAACGGGCGGGGCGGCCCTGGACGGCCCGCGGCGGGCGCGGTGTGGCGGGCACGGCGGCCAGGCCCGGGCTCCGCTGGGCACGGCCCCCGGTGCCCCGGGCTGCTACCGGGGACAGCGCGGCGCTCGCCGCTGCCGCACGGCAACGCACAGCAGGCTTTCCTCGTGGGCATCGCACCAGTTTGATTTCCAGTTCCTTGCGAATTACACTGTGGCGTTTGTATTTGTTTGGTAGCTTTAAACCAAAGCACGCAGGTAGCGCTCGGTGTGCAAACACAAAGGGATAAACACTGAACACTCACCGCTGCCCAGGACAGGGATTAACAGCGCTGCCGTGCCCTAAAGCCATCCGGGGCTGTCTCCTCACGGCTGCCTGGGCGAGCAGGGGAGCCCGGCCACCCCCGGCCGCACCTCATGGAGCTGCAGATGTTCCCAGATGTTCCCAGGGTTCCTGTTCCTCGTGGTGCCTGTTCCTGGCCTGCTGCCTGTGTGTCCCTGTCACCTCCCAGATTCGCTGGTGCAGCCCCCACACTTGCCTGTGGAAATAAGGAGATTTGTTAATCCCTGAGGAAAGCCCAACCTGGCAGTCTCAGCAGTTGCAGACACCAAAAACCAGCTGCCTTTGAGAAGGAGAGTGGGCAGCATGGCACGAGTGCCACCACGGGCCTGTGGAGGAGCAGTGACGGGCAAGAGTGCAGGAGTGAGGGCAGGAGCTGGAGCTGCCCCAGCACAGGGCATGTCACAGGCAGTGCCTGGCTGCAGCTGGCAGAGCCCAGAGCTCTGGAATGACTGGACTCAGCCTCCTAAAACAGCACAAAACATCACCCAGAACAGCAGATTTCCCCTGATGTGGCGAGGCCGAGCAGGTCCCTGCAGGGAGCTCTGTCCCCTTTGGCAGGACAGGGGCCAGGGAACTGCCAATTCCATCCGTGACACTTCACACCCAGGAGGCAAATGCAAGTGCATCTGTGAAATATTCACAATAATACCAATTTAAAAATGCCTTTGGGGTAACATTCTTAGTAAAATGGGATGACCCTGAAAACTCATTGGCTCAAGACAGACAATGGTGGAGTAATTAAGATGTAAAGTAATTGAAATGTGAATGAATTTACTAATTGCATGGGGGGACAGTGAGCTACAGATTTGTTGCCCAGGAGCCATCTCCATCTCACCAGCCACACATCACCCTGGCCACATCCAAGGCCTGATGAAGGTGTGGGATGGCGATGCCAGCTGGGACTGGGGGAGCTGGGAGCTCTGCTTGGCCCATGCCAAGCCTGGGGCATTAGCCAGACCACCGGGAAGGCTGGACGAGGATGAGGGTTGAGTTTGGGCATGACTCGACTGAGATTGTTCATCACAGACAGGGTACGTACAGCAAAATAAGGATCATTTTAACTGGCACTGTGACTCTTCACTGCACCTACAGGTGGTTTCCCTATGAGGTCTCTCTGGGGGCGGTTGTGTTACACACCACGCCAAGCGTGAACAAAATGGACCAGAACTGAAGGAAGTTGGAGTGAATGGGGGAGTGTCCCACATGAGGACAATCTGTGGGATGGGAACGATCTATAGGTAACTTCTTAAAAGAAATCGTAATTGGTGCCTGTGCTTTTTTCTCTTCCCATTTCCGCAGTTCTGTGCAGATTTACAAAAAGATAATTTGCAATTAGCCCCGGTAACGCACGACCTGAGCCAGGCCGATTGTGCCATAGGGTCCAGTTCTGTCCCGCGGCTTCTCCGCAGGGACACGCACAAGGCACGGGCCGCCACAGACCGGCCCGGGACGCTTCATCCTGCGCCGGGGCTGCATGGCATGGCCGCAGCTGCCGGCCCCGGGGCAGGCCCGGCTCCCGCCGGCCCCCGGAGTTCGGGAGGCACCGGGCCCGCCGTCACCACGGCAACGGGGGCGGGGCACGGGCGGCTCGCCCCGCCCACGCGACCGTTCGAACGGCCCAATCACAAGTTCCCCAGCCGGGGGCGGGCCCGGAGGTGGGGCAGGGGGGCACGGCACCTCCTTGCGCGCGCTGATTGGCCAACACAACGGCCAATGCCCTCCCCCCCCGCGCAGCGATTGGCCGCAGCGCCCGTCGCTCTTGAAAGAGGCCGCCGCCTCCCGCCCGCCCCGGGAGCGCGGGCGCCGCTGGGCCCGGCGGGATGGCCGCGCGCGCGGACCGGAGCGGGCGGGGCCCCGCGCGGGGCGGGGCGGGGCGGGGCGGTGGGACAGCCCGGCGGGGCGGGGCCGGGGCTGGCCGGGGCGGGGCCGGCGGGCGGGGCGGGGCCGGCGCTCCGCTCCCTCTCGCGCGCCGCTCGGCTCCTTCACAGGGTGACACGTCTGCGGTGAGTGAGTGGCGTTGGCAGCCTGTCAATCCCTCACCGGAGCGGCCATCAAACAACATAAAACACGCGCGGGCACCGGGCGCGGGGCTCATAAATTCCGGCGGGCCGATATTTTTGCACATTGCTTTGCAGAGAGTGTGTAATTAATTTTTTTACAGTTCTTTCCCCGTTATTTCCGCTCTTTTCTTTGCACAAGTTCAAACTTTTGATTGCTGCTGTCTCACCCCCGTGCACAGACTTGGGATCGTTTGTTATTTAGGGGGGAGGGCGATTAATTTTTTTTTTTCCCTCTGTGATTGTGTTTTCTTGGCTTTTTTATGTTGCAATTTGGGGGTGGGGGTGTTCGCTGGTTTGTTGTGGTTTTTGCTGTTTGCACCCTCCCAACTTCTGAAGGATTTGAAAGCGATTTTTTTTGATTTTGAATTTAATTTTTTTTTTAATTTTGGCTTTTTGCAAAGAAGATTTTTGGACAAGTGGGGAAAGACATAAAAAGCAACAATAAAAATTAAAAAGGAAAAAAAAAAAGCTTTGGAGGAAGATTGTACCAGGAAAACCTCACAGAAATCTGCTCAGCTCATTTATTCGAGGCACCAATATGATGATGATGAAAGAAGATTGTAACTAAAGAAGAGAGTGATTTACTGCCCTGGGAAGGAGAAGAGAGTGGAATAAACAGCTGAGATCCGGTCAAAACACAAATACTACTTTTTTTTTTTTGTTACTGTTTTGTTTGGCTTTTTTTTTTTTTTTTTTTTTCCTTTTCTCCTTTTTTCGGTGTGTGTGCAGAGCGCGGTCAGGAGCGCGGCACTGGGACTGAGCGGGGCAGGCGCTGCCGTGACCGCCCGGAGCGCGGCCCGGCCCGGAGCCATGGACGATCAGTCCAGGATGCTGCAGACTCTGGCCGGCGTCAACCTGGCCGGGCACTCGGTGCAGGGGGGCATGGCCCTGCCGCCTCCCCACGGACACGAAGGGGCTGACGGCGACGGCAGGAAGCAGGACATCGGCGACATCCTCCATCAGATCATGACCATCACTGACCAAAGCCTGGATGAGGCACAAGCAAAGTTGGTTTCGTCTAATTAAACCTTGTCTTTTTAAAAAATTATTATTAATATTATTATTTTTAAAATTATTTTTTGGTGTGTGTGTGTGGTTTTTGTTTCTCTCCTTCCTGCTCCTTCCTCTGCAGAGACCCGGAGTCTCACAATTAAGAGCAACTTCTTGGGGCCGTAGAGAAATTACCAGCAGCCAAGGCAGAGCCAAGTTGCTATTTAATGATTTCTTTCCTTAAAAAAAAAAAAAAAAAAAAAGGAAAAAAAAAGATATAATAAATGTAGAAGTATGCGATGGTTCTAACGTCACTGTGGCGCGCGGGAGGCTGTGGCTGGTCCCTGCCCGTTCCCGCTGGACACTGTCCGGTGGATACCGGCCTTTGCGCCGCCGTCCATCCGTCTGTCTGTCCGGCCATCCCTCAAAGTACAACTTTGCCTCTTTCTTTCTTTTCTTGTCTCAAAGTGGCAGCAGATGAATTATAAAGCTGACCAGATATTGCTGCAGGAGAGGGTGTGTGTGTGTGAATAAAACCCAAACCAAACCCTGGCTGTATTAAATCACAATAAATACAAAAACAATGTTAACTCTGTACACCTCCCCCCCTCCCCCCCAATCTCCTTAATAAATCAGTTCTAATATCGCAGGACGGGGACAAGGGGGGTGGTTTTTCCCCCTCGTTCGGGCGGTGTTTGCACAAAGATAATTCCGCATGAAAGTGAAGCGGGATGAGGGAGGTTCCGGCCGGCCCTCACTGCCCGCGGCCCCGGGACCCCCGGCCGGGGGGCGAGCGGCCCCAGCGCGGGGCTGGGGAAGGCGCCATGTTGCCGGAGCCCGGCGCTAACCGCTTGTCCTGTGCTCTCTTGCAGGAAACACGCCCTGAACTGCCACAGGATGAAACCCGCCCTGTTCAGCGTCCTCTGCGAGATCAAGGAGAAAACAGGTACGGGCCGCCCGCGCCACCGCCGCCGCAGCCATCTTAGCGCTCCCGCCTTCCGCCGGGCCCGGCGCCCCTCACGCCGCCGGGGGCGGGGGCCGGGCCGGGCCGGGGGAGCCCCGCGGGGCCGGGGGCACCCGGCGGCTCGTGAGGCGGCGAGAGCGCCGTGAAATGGCGCGGGGGTCTCCCCTCACGGCCCCCGCGGCCCCGGAGCGCCCGCGCCGCCGTGTTACCGTCAGGCGATGTGTGAAAGACATCCCGGGGCGGTGTGGCCGCGGGTTTTAACCCCGGGACCGGACCGTGAGCTTTTTGAGGGGCGGGAGCGTCGAGCCGAACCCGAGGCGGCCCCGCCGTGGGCGCCGCGACCCCGCTCCTGTGCCCGGCGCTGCTCCGGCGCCTCGCGGGCGCTGGGTTTTTAAACGCCAAAATTCTCAAAAATCATCTCAAAAGTAAATTTTTTTTTTCGTCTACATTAACGCGACAAGAATAAACTCCGCGCTTTTCTTGTGGGCATTTTAGATTTTTTGCAATTTTTTCACATCACTGAATTTATAGAATTTTTTTGTTTGTTTAAAGAAGAAAATTTGCAAAGTATTCTCCATTGTATTATGAGAACAAGGACATTTCGTGAGACTAATATTTAATGAGAATAAGAACATTAACAATAGTAAGAACATTTAACAGTAACAAAAACATTTATTATGACTGGATTTAAAAATGAATAGCCATTTATTTACATATAGCTAAAGCCATTGCCTGGCGTTTTGGCTCTGTGTGATAATAATGTTCTGCTTAATTCCACACTGAAAAAATAAAACTGGACAAAAACAACCCAACGTGAAATCATTGCAAATCTGAGCTGTGGAGCCCGGAGTGAGCGGTTCTCTGTGAATTATGGTGCTTTATGTCCAATGGTTTCTTTGCTACCAGGGATCCACTTCAGTTCCTGCTGACAGCTAAGCACTAGGGTATTGACTGTGTTGTGAATATTAAGATTGATTCTGCTTTATGTTGCATTATATTACCCGGGATAAGGGGAATGATCCCTCTCCCTTCCCACCTACCTACATTCCACCTCGGTCGGCTCGTAACCCTTTTCCTTTGGCTTGTGTTTGTTTCCTGCCTTTCCCTAAACTTCTTTGCCTGTCCTGCTCCGGAGCCAGAAAGCAACCTGCCCTCGGTGTTCAGACATTTGCAGGAGGCACATTTCAATTAAGGAGGCAGGCGTAGGTCCCGCGGTCACTTTATTTGCAGAGGGCTTAGCCTCAGTGTTTTGAAAGGCAAGTGTAGTCAGCCACATGTCAGAGGTGAGCTGCGAAGAAAACCCGAGTCCTTTCAGCAGTGGGATTACTGGCACAGGGTGTTTGTGAGGCCGCCGCCGTCTCGCAGCCGAGGGGGAACCTGACAAGAGACTCTGTGGTCTGGAGCCTTTCAGGGTGTTTCAGTGATAACTTGTAAGTTGGGAATCCTGCATTTGTGCTGCAAGAAGTAGAGCAAGTTTTCAAGTTATCTCTCTTTTGTGAGATCGCTGAGAATCAACAAAGAGTGAAGGCGTCTGCCTGCCCAAAGGCGAGCTCCTGCCAGCCCCGCAGCACGGCAGGGACGCGATTAATGCTCTGAGTGATTGATGGAGATGGATCCACACCTCCACCAAAAACTCTTCCTGATAGGGGACCTTCACTCAGGGGCTCCCAGTTGAGGTGAAATGTCTGCGCAGGCTTTACTTAGTGTGCTAAAGCAAAGAAAATGTGAAAATAAATTGCAGCCTGTTTTCTGGAAGCTGTTCTCGGAGGGAACGGCTCAAACAATTCTAAACTGGAAGTGCGATAAGGGTCTGAGATGCAGTTAAGGCAGAGGTGTCCCCTCTCCCCCTAGGCTCTGCATTGTCTTGTGGTCTGACAGTTGTCAGGTGGTTAAAGCTGCCTCCGATGGGGTCATGTGGTGGTGTTTTATTCTTCCCGATCAGAACCAAAGTTTACCTGGGTGTGGGAATTGCCGTGATGGCTTTATCACTGTCTTGCTCGGAGAGGTGAGGAGGGAGCCTCGCAGTCATGTCTGTTCAGAAACAAGTGTGCGATATTTGAGTAATTTTTATATTGCATTACGTATTTGTTTACATTTTAATAGTTTTCAGTACAGTCAGCGAGAACTTTGTGAGACTGGCTGGGAGAGAGCACGAGGAGGAATCCTCAGTTTACATGGAGACACTCTGTCACTTCCCGGAGAGGGTTAATGGATGCATCTCATTTCTGAAAGCCTCACACAGGGTCAGGAGCTGAAGATTTTTATTTTTTCTCCCTGTGAGGTATTTACCATGTACAAAGCAAATCACTGAGTTACTGAATTTAGCCTGACATTTCTTTTTTAACATTTTAACATTTTCAAAAGTGCTGCATAATACATTTAAGTGCTTTAGAGCTATTATTAGCTGTGTGTATTCTGAGAGGCAACCACAAGGTAGCACGGTGTTCATAAAGAAACTGCCACCTCTGGCTTTAATTAGTTCAAAGAAAAATGATACCAGAGTTCTACGGAAGCCCCTCCAATAAAATAGGAAGATAAGCAAGTGAGGGCTGGGTGGCTCCGTCTGGGTGTGCTTTGCCCGCGCTCCGAGGTGTCTCTGCACACGCTGAAGTTGCCTCGCAGCGCACGCTCACATCTGTTGCATACCTGTGTCACAGTCCGTTTCCTCCTGTCCTGCCAGGAGGAATCAAAAAACTGATTTGCACCATTGTTTGGGTTTTTTTTTTTTAATAGCTCTTTTTTACTGACTAGAACACCTTCAGATCGGTGATTTTGCTATGCTTCCCCAAGGATGTTGCTCAGCCTGGGGTCCTGGTTATTCTTATGGAGGAAGAAGTGAAAATATATTAATTCTTGTAGTCTTAAAATGTCTTAGGGAATTGCAATTATTTCCCAATGGAACAACATATTATTAGGTCTTGCACCGCATTGATAGATAATTTTGGTTTTTGTCCTTAAAAGTAATTTCTAGAGACAAGATCACACATTTATAAAAATGTCTGAATTCATGTGCATAACTGTGGACACATCTACAGTTATTTATTTATTTATTTATTTCCCCAAGTCCAGCAGCAACAATGATATCTGCCAACCAACCCCGAATTTACTGTCACCACCACCCCTAAATAGCATTCATTTCCTAGTAAAGCCTAATGGCATACATGATGGTTTGCCAGATTTGTGGCCTTTGTGAGGCTTATAAGCAGGACTGACTTGGGAAGATCATAAAACTTAATGAACTTCTCGACTGCAGGAGGTGTCCGCAGGGGAAGCGAAAGGCCTGCTCGGCTGCTCGGGCTGCTGCAACTATTTTTTATGTCTAAAGAGAGAGGATGAAAATGTTCATTAAGAACGTTCTTCCCTTGCATAGATTTTTGTTTTAAAGAATGAATAAAAGAGCTCTGAAAAAGCAGACAAAACCGTGTGTTAGCCACGGGGTTAATTCCTCGCTGTTCCCATGTAAGTTACCTTTATTTTTATTGCTACAACTGTAAATAGCCGTGCGCTGCCGTCCCTGTGATTAAAGGGCTGCATTGGGCCCTGCCTGGCTGCAAAGCTCCTTATTGATGACATGGCCCGAGTGCTCAGGAACGCCCCTTGTCAATATGCTGCAGAGCCTGGAACCCGCGGCGAGGGGACTCCTTGGAGCAGCACTGCCTTTGCCTGGCTCTGGCAGAGTTGGAAAACGTTAACCCCTGTCGGCACCGTGGGCTTGTAAAAACACCGCCGCTGCACTCTGCCCTTGCACTGCACAAATTTCAACTTTTCAGCGTTTGTAAACTGTTGTTTAGTGGGAACAACTCTCAGTAATGCACTGTGACCCGCAGTCCTGGCAATCCTGCCGGAGCATGAGAGGATTCAGATGGAACAATGAAATGGCACTGATAGCATACATACATATATGTGTGGTGTGTGTGTGTGTGTGCATTTTGGCTGTTTTCTAAATATCAGCTGTGATGTTGTTGTTACTCACTTTAGCTGTTTAAAATATTTATGTGCAGTCCTGGGTTTTTTTCAAGCTGCTAAATACATATTTTGTTGTTCACTGACTACCTGAAGAAGTCAGTGCTGGGTGTTTATGTGCGTCCAGTTCAGCCTAAATTGTTTAGATTTGCTTCCCATCTCATGCTTCAGTACCAAGGTTTGTCACCAATCCAGTAGTTGTACTTTTGAATGTATTTTTTTAATTGCCAGCAGATGTATTACAAATGATGCCGTGCAGCGGAACGTTTGGTTGTTTGCACTGTCCTTATGGCAATGACATTGCTTTTCTTCATAAATGTCCTACTAGGAAAAAAAAATTGAATAAAGTGTCTTGATTGTCGTTTGGTCATCTGTTTCCAACACATTCATTATCAGCAGCCTGGTTCTTTTGTGGATTTCTACCAAGGCGCTTCTCTAGTTGAGCAAATGGCGATTTGGTGATTATGGGCATTAGAGAAATTCGTGGTACTTTGTCTCACAGAACCTGAGACTGAACCTTGCCTTCAGTGCTTCCCGTTGCTGGTGCTCCTTGCTGCATTTAAATATCCATCTTCACCTTGAGTACTGGGATTAGTGGTTCCAGAGATTTTTTTTTTCCCCCTGTGTAGAGGATAAATTTGGCCCTACTTGTCAATACTAATTTAACCAGGAGCAGGGATTTATTTTATTTATTTTATTTTATAGCGGTCTTTCATGTCCTTCCATTTATTTTTGAATTCGACACATTTGCTTGCTTATCTGAAAATACCAAATTGTAGCAGTTACCGTGTGGTGTATTTTAGGATGCTTGTTGTAAGTTAAGGAATTTTTGCATTCAGAGATAAATTATTATCATGGCACGTAGGGAATGCAAAAGAGTCTTTTTTTTTTTTTTTTTTTTAACAGGATTTAACACATTTATCAAGCTCTGTTCCTGCAGCTTTCAATGGAAAAGTTGTATGATATGGATATTATGCTGTCTTTTTTCAATTTAAACATTGATTTGTGTGAAACATTAATATAATGATATTTGCAGTCTACCGTAGACAAATATAAGCAGAATTAGACACTCTAAATTGTTACAAATGCAACGCAATATTTAAATCTGAATGAAGGCTGTATTAATAATTACGGAGCGGAGCGCGTGGCAGTCCGGTTTGGATCTGCCCTGAGATTTTAGGCTGTTTTTCAATTCCTTGCACATCGCGCAGATGATGGCTCGATGAATATTTTTATGAACAGCAGGAATGAATGTGAATCCGTGCGCGAGCGAGCCCAAAGCAGCGGAGCCCCGAGCGGAGCTGCGCGCCCGGCGCCGCGCTGGAATTAGCTGGAGCTGTCGGAGCGCCGCGATTGACACCCTGAGAAGAATGCTTTGTTTGTTTGCTCAGCAGTCATGTTTAATGCTCTTCGCTTATCAAGGTGATCAGCATGGTTCAGATAACACATGCCTGACACCGCCTGCCTTTTCTCACCAGCGTGTTGACCTTTTGTCACGTTTGCTTTTCTCTGGTAGGCAATTCCTGGCTTTAAGTGTGAATGGAGTAAATAATTCACATCAATATTTAATATAAATTATTAAAGTTTCTGTCAGCTCTTACAGTTCATGCTTTTATAGAGTTGGAGTAGTTCATCAGCCAAACAGATGAATTGTGCAGCTCAGCTGGACATTAGAGCTCCTCCATCGTGCTGCCGGGACTGGGGGAGAAAGCAGGGAATTAAATAGCAAAGGTAATGCAGCCTGCTCCTTCAACGCTGTGTGTTTTTCAGTAATGCACATTCTTTAGGAAGGCTCGAAGTACCAGATAAATATCCAGCATAATTTATTTTGTTAGTCCTGTACTTTTTTTTCCCCCCTTCATGTTGCAAACAGGAATGCAGAAAACCCCAGTGCCCCCCGGCATTTTCTTCTACTCTTTGTTACTGGCCTTCCTTTGGTGCTCCAGGCCCTTCCTGGGCTTAGGGTGGGAGTACTGGTGTTGGGGGGTAGGCTTTGGGTGTTTGTTTTGTTTTTCCCCTCAGTGTTCTTTTTCTCTTTTTAAAGACTGGTGCAGAGCCGTAAGATGATGAAGTTTCAGGGGGTTTTAGACCTTGTTTATAAATTACAATTTATATTTTGTAAAGTGACCTGTGATTGAATGTAGATTCTGAAAACATTTTTTAAAGGAGAAAAGCTCTGATCTCTGATTGTAACAGCTCAAATGTGTTTATTGCGTCAGGAATTTAATCAAAATAGCATGTTTTGCATAAAAGCATATAGTAAAAATCATTATGCACTTACTTTAATTTTATGCTCTTTTAGGTGTTTCAGTTCTTTTGTTAATGATCAGTTCAATGCATGTTGCACAGCCACAGAGACTGTAACAATGTGAATCACTGAGTATGCCATGTAATACAAATCCATCACCTGGAAGGGAGGTGGGTTTGTATCATGTGTTTACAGGTCAAACCCTTTTGCTATACTTCAGTCATGCATCAACATTTAAAGCCAATCTCTCATTCCTCATTGTCCAGCAGGTGGCTTTGTCATAGATTATTTAATTTTTAATCATTTATTGTAAGTGGAAAAGGTTATTTAATAATATTATCCTGACAGCATTTTTTAAAAGAACTACAGTTTTCCAGTGTGTCCTGTGGTGTATGACGAGGTCAGTGGAAGCATCTAGAGAGCTTCAAGTACACAATCTAAATTAAGATTCTAAACAGGCATTACAGATGCTGGTAACTTTGGCAATTATCATTTTGTTTGGTGAACAGTAGTAAAACAGTGTGCGGTAAAAGTGTTTAGAGAGAGAGGATAAATAAATTGAACAGTTTTGCAATGCAAAGTGGTTTGTGGTGTTTTTGAGGATTTCTTGGCTCTTGCTTAACTGCTATTGTGAAGCCTGGAGCAGATTTTCCCATTGCTAATGCCCTAGAAGTATTAATTCACTTTGATATGCTAATTAGAGGGCATTATGCAAGAAATGAGATTAAGTGGCAGCATGAAGCCATTTGCCTGTCAGTAAATTGAGAGCTTTAGCATCAGGAGGAGCTTTGTTTTTTCTGAGTTTCTCTTGGTTTTGCATATAAATAAAATTGATTGAAAGGTCTAGAGAAGCTTCTAGAACATTGGTGGTTCTTTTTCTCCTTCTATGATTATTTAAACTTCATGTTAAAGCCTTTCTCTGAATATTAATTGATCTAATGGGAGATACTGAACATGAAGAATTTCATTGTATTCTCAGTTACTGTATCTTAACAAAAGGAAAGTATTAGAATTCTTTGTGTCATCTGATTTTTGTGGGATTATTTTAGATATATCTTACAGCTTTGTATTCTAATGTCTCTGCCTGCTCATGGCTCCTGTGCTGAGAGCTGTACCTGTGTGGAGGTGGTTTTGCCAGTTCTGCTGTTTTGGGGATTGGTGTGAGGGCCCAGCCAGCTGAAGGCAAATGGAAAGCTCTGATTCCTGGCCAATGGGGCTGTGGACATTTGTCACCCCCACTCCCCCACAGCGCTTCCCACCATTTCTGATGCAAATCACACATGTATTTTCCTTCCTTTAGAAAGGAAGGGGTTGTAATATTGACCATAGATTTTATTAAACTGTCAGAAATTGTGTTAAAGTAACATTAAGGGATTGACTTACAGCCATAAGAGTGAGGGAATTTGGAATTAATAGTTAAACTCTGCCCTTAACTCAACTCATTGAACCTATTTATTAGAGCATATATGATACATAAGAGCACTGTGCTGAGACCTCTGCTGTAGCAGGATGCTCCAGGATGGCTCAAAGGTGAGACGTTCTGATCTAGTTCAAATTTTCCTTTGTTTTTTGAGGTTTGGAGTTTTTGTGTGTGTACGTGGTTTTCATTCAGCCTCTGAGTTGCTTTACTACAGCTTTTTGTGATTAGTTTTCTTTTTGCAATACCATTAAAAAAAAAATCAGAGAAGTAATTCTGGAAATTGAACAAAAATTTAGCAAAAAATCAACCCAAAGCAAAGCCAACCCAAGCCTCTCTAGTCCTCTTTGCCTGAGTGCAGCAGAGTGGCTGTTTGAGTGCCCATCTCCTCCAGAGATCATTGTCGCAAAGTCAATCAGGGGAGCAGTGCTGGAGTGACAGTGCTTGTTATGAGCCCCAATAGTTATTTAAAAGAAAGGAAAAAGGATAAAAAAATGGCCCAGAGCTGCGTGCGGGGGCTGTTCATGCTGGATGCACATGCTCTCCCTGATCCTGGCAGCTGAAGTCTATCACTGTTGGGAAATTTTTAACATGAACCACATGAGACACGAACCACGGCGGTTTCCCCGGAGCCACAGGGGTTTTCACGTCAGCGCAGGACAACTGGCACGTGCGCTGCGGGTCCCTGCCCGCCGTGCCCTGCCCTCGGCGCCCGCCCGCCCTGCTCGCCCGCAACAAAGGGGCCCCAGTGCAGCTTGCATGGGAAGTGCCGTGTCCCTGGTCGCCCACAGCTCCCCAGAGCTTGGCCCAAAGAATCCCATCAGGAATTTGTAATCCAAAACTTTAGTTGTCATAGTGAACCTTTTTGATACTGGAAGGAACAAAACATCGCTCGACACTGCAAAGTCAGTTCTCACAGGCAGCAAAAGGAAGCGTTGCTGGGCTCCAGCTGCTCATTTTGGGTTTCAGATTGATGAACAAAAGAACTAAGTAATGAAAATGTTCTGAAGCCGACCTTAACTTTCCCAGTACCAGTAGACCCCTGATGGCGTTGTTTCAGGCGATGCTGGAGAGGAAATCCTGGCATTGCTGGTTTGAGTCCTGGTGCTGCTGTTGACTGGGGAAGAAACCTTCCTCCCCCTTGAGTGAGGAGGGGTGTGGTGACCTCGGTAGGGCAGACCCCGAGCTCAGCCACCGCCTCATGGAAGTGAATGCAAGAGCTTGCTTCTCTTATCTTTAAAATGGGAATGTTATCCATCTGATTTTCTGTGAAGGTTGTGTTGGCTTGGGGCTGTGTGTTAAAAGGAATATTTTTATCAAGTGTTGGGTTTAATTAAAATTGCTATGTCAGAGGTAAATTATCAACAGTGTTTACAGTATCCGCTTCGTTCCACTTTGGCCGCAGACGAGTCTTACGTCCTGGAGATGATGAAATTAAGCTTTCCTTAGACTTCTTCTTTTCTTGGTTTTAATCAGGAATGTTTTTTTACTCCATGGTTAGACCACTGCTTAAAGGATATCAGGGTTTCGTGCCTTGGTGGTTGGTTTGCTCAGTACAGAAGGAGAAGGTCTGCTCAATTGCTGGGGATCGGTGCTTTCCTTGCGCAGTAGCTGTTCGAGGCAGGGTGGCACACTCAAAAGGCTGCTTTCATATATTTGTTGATTAAAGAAGGAAGCGTGTTTTTAGTGAGGTTTGTAATTACAGAACACCCAAATGTTTGCTTATTTTCTTTCATGCGAGATCCTGGTAGCGTGATTGACTGTCACTAGTAAGAACAAGTTACAGTAGATTGTGCAATGATTCTTATTTGACTTCAAGGATGTATTTATTACCATTTTTGAACAAATTATACTAACATGAAAAGTTGTGGAAATGATTGTGCACTAGATAAGGTGATACATTACAGGAGTGGTTGGGTTTATGGAGCTTTATGCCGAGGTTTTCTCAGAAATTATAGCACAGTCCTGTCACTATAAAACCTGGAGATACACTTGGTAATAACATGCAGTGGAGGGATTTTTAGGATTTCACTTGTTATTCAAATAGAGTGGGAACTATCAGTTTTTCTACCTCGTATTTCTTTCTTGTGTTGCACTGGGTGAAGAGGGGAAAGGAAGCCCGAGGACAGCAGAGTGGGCGCTGGGGTGTGGGCACCGCAGCCCTGCCCGACGCCGCCAGTGCCACCA
>JADMLD010001555.1:4922500-4980000 GCA_017589585.1 Phylloscopus whistleri | reverse complement strand
ATGTGCAGTGCTGGAATGAAGCAAGGGAACAGGAGCTGGTGCCCCCGCTCCCGTCTCAGCTGTGTCAGCGCAGCGGTGACAGTCACCGGTGACCAGATCCCGCTGTGGCCGGGGCCGGGCTGGGTTTTGGCTCTGCTCTGCCCGGGCGGGTGGGACGCGCTGCCCCGGCCCCGCGCCGGAGCCGTGGCACCCGGCCAGGCCTGGGTGCGAGCTCTTGTTACCGCCAAGGGCTGCGCCTGCTCGCGTTTCTTCCTGAAATGGCTTAATTGGTGTCAGCACCCCAGGGATAAAGGCCTCCAACACTGAAATCCACACGATTCACCCTGTCTCTGCTCAGTGTAGGGAAACTGGTAACAACTGGTGGTGAATGAGGAGTGAACGGTGCTGTAACAATACTCGATGATGTTTGGGATGACAGAAATTAATACGCACTTGCTTGAAGAAAGCAATGATT
Source organism: Phylloscopus whistleri (assembly GCA_017589585.1). Lineage (NCBI taxonomy): Eukaryota > Metazoa > Chordata > Aves > Passeriformes > Phylloscopidae > Phylloscopus > Phylloscopus whistleri. The sequence continues at coordinate 4,979,546 of JADMLD010001555.1, read as the reverse complement.
AATGGCAGTGAGCAAGGGAATGCTGTCCCTCCTTTAACTCCACTTTGATGGGGATTGAAAAGCAAAAGGCTGTTTTCATTCTCTCGCACAAGCAGAGGTCATCCAGAGTACATTACAGCAATTTTTTCTCTCTGTTTTTTATTTCATAAATATTATGATAAGCACAGATTAGATAGATTTTTTCACGGAGGCTTAAAAGGATATTTTGTCTGTTTGCTGTTCGTGCTCAATGAAGAAATCGGATTTCTTCTGTTTATGTGTGAGATCGTTATATTCGGTGGAATAATTAGTACAATTAAGAATTTCAAAAGCTCACCGTTGTGTTAGTTTTTCTGAGGTTTTACAGATGGAATTTCATGGTCTCCATTTCCAAGTGCTGAGAGGTCAGAACAAGGCAAGGAATGTTGCCGAGGAAAGAAAAATAAAAGGTTAAAAATCCAAGATTCCTCATTGAATTGTTGATGTAAATATATTTTGCAAGATCCTCACACTTGTCAGTGGCTTTTTAAGCTATTTGATAAAGAATCTTTATTCTACAAGGAGCCTGAAATAACACAACACTGCTTTGGATAATGAATTCTTCATCTAAGCAGAACTTTAAAACAAAGTACAATGTTGGCATTTTTTTCTTTGAGTGAGAGGGCTGATACATCTTTGGGATCCGACAGGAAGACATAAATTAATAGAGTTCTGGAGATCAGTTTCTCATTAATAATCCATTTTGTCATGGTTCTTGGCATTGTCAGCCTCGGAGCTGGTTCATATTTTGCTAAAGGATAAAAGCACATGATGTCTTAAGGCACAACATAAGGAGAAGGAGTTTATCATCTTCTGGAAAAACCATCTCTGAAAAAATAGATTGTTTTCCAGGAAATAAATGTCAATTGTGAGTTTTATGCATTTTTAATCTTCAAACAGGTTTTTTAATGTCTACAGTTGCAAAAATAGACTCGAGTTGGAAGAGGTTGTTGCCAACAGCCGTTGCTTTGCCTTTGTCCTCTCCACCGGTTTTTGATTTTTTAGAAGTTGCAGTGGATTCCAGACCTTTAATTCTGCTGGTTTAAAGACTATGGCAGATTGTGTCCAATTTAAAACATATAATTGAAAAAAAATTTACGGTTCTCCTTTTGAATGGGTAAACATGAAACCTTTGTTACATTTGCACTTTCCCAGCAGTATGGGACATCTCACAGACCACTGCACATTCCCCCGGTATTTTCAAATTGGAAAATGTTGCTTTTTCTTGAGTATGATGACATAAATGGAGTCACTCTTTTGAAGTCTTAAATTTGGTATTTTATGTATCTTAAGGTAGTGGCAGATTGGCAAACAGTGTAACCACCAAAAGTGTTCAGCTTGTGCTGTCATCCCAAGTAAGGAAGAACAGAGCTCTGATTTAGATGCCTGCCCTTTATGTTATATACTGAAGAGTGACATAATGCAGATCTCCTCAGGAACGCGTGATGTGTTTGGGAAGGATAAAGGGGAGGAAGGAAAGACGACATTAGCCCAGATCGCTCAGTTGTAATATTTAACTGGCCTCAAACATTTATAATTTAATCAATACTTAAAATGGCACAGAGGGAGGGAGTGGGAGGTTCTGGACAGAGGGCTGAAGGGAGCTGGGATCCTGGTAGGGATCCTACTTGGGATGGCCAGGAAGGAAGCGACGTGTCCAGAATGCTGAGCAGAGCTGGCCCGTGAAGGAGCAGCTCTGAGCATGAGGGGCTGCAGCAGCAGCTCTTCAGCACCTTGTGGGCAGAGGGGTCGGGGAGCGGGAAGAGACGGGGCTGGGGCGACACCGGAGGGGCCCCTGGTGGGGGTCCCACCGACCCGCGGGTCACCGGCCAGAGGCAGGCCGTGGTCCTGAGCCATTGGCATGTAAACATGTCCATTTGCATGTAAACGTACCGATTCCTTCTTTGTGCTGACTGCTCAGGGACGCCCAGGGCGGGGAACGCTGTGGGTGCCTCCTCCCCAGGGTGCCTGGGTCAGAGGTGCCGCCTGCCCTGGGTGAGCTGGTTGGAGGAGCAGCAGCACGGCCACTTGGCAGAAATGGAGGTCCAGCGTTTACCCCATCAGCAGCAATGCTGAATCCTTTCAGGCTTGCTTTGTTGCCTGAAAACAGGGAAGGTTTGAATTATGAAGATTTAGAACATGCTTCCTTCCATGGAGTTGCAAAGGACATTTGTCTCAGCACATTGTAGTGAAATTTTAAAGAGCAGGTTTTGACAGGAGACATTTTGCTGACACAGAATATTTTGTTCACTTCTGACTCTCAAATAAGTGCTACTTCTGTCATAATGATTGATTTATATTCGGTTTAGTCCATACATTTTACATCCTCTTCTTTAGTGCTTATGGTTCCATGGCTTCAGAACAGCCCAGTTTAACACTGGTATGCGCCTGGCATCACATTCACATTCCACAATAAAATTGATTATAACAAGTTGTAGGTATTTTGTGCTATGGTGTATTTAGGATAAAATGATGATGATTATTATTTCCTGGAAAAAGAAAATTTTAAAATGAAGATTTCTGTTAAAAATTTGTTTTTACAGAGTTGTAATTTAAATTGTTCCTAATAACAGTGCCTCAAAGGCCAGTGACCTGGCTCCCACAGCTTTATTACAGGTGCTATAAAATGAAATACTGAGCATCTCTGCCCTCCCTGGGGGTGTGCTGTGAGCTGCTCCTCCCTGGTCTGGATCAGGCCCTCCAGCACTGCTGGAAACCTCAGCCTGGGTGGGTGGCTGCTCTGCATTTACATTAACCCAGCTTCCTCCCTTTATGTGCCGGACAAGAGTCTCAGCACATTTCAGTCCATAAAAAAAAAAAACCAGGAAAAACCCTGGGGCCTTTGCTGTGAGTTTTGTTTGGAACAAACTCCCCAGGTAGCCAAATCATTCCCCTGGGAGCAGAACCCTCACTGGAGCACGTGTGAATGGTTTGAGGCAGAGGAAGCTGGTTTGTGTGCATTTCTTAGACCATGAAGAGCCTGCTCTCAAGGAACCAGAGACCTTTGGCACCTGCAGTGACGGGGTTTGGGTTTTGGTGACACAATTGGTGTCACAGCCTTGACTTCTCAGTGATCCATTGGCAATGGCATCTGCTGGTTCCTCTCTTTGTAGGTGTTCAGGCAGAGCAGGTACCCTGCTGGTGCGTGCAGCGTTCTGAGTGCTCAGTGGCACTGCAGTCCAGGAAAAAGAGGAGACTCCAGGATTTTCAGAAAAGGAAATAACTTGTCCCTGGTGGCTGCTCCAGTGGGACTGTCTGAGTAACTGAGATTCCTGTGTTAGCTGGGCTGGGGCAGCTCAGGACAGGCTGCACTGGGGGCAGGAGTGACTCCAGGGTTCATTCCTCCTGCCCAGGGCTTTGTCCATCAGCACCTCAGAGCAGATGGGACTGGCCTGGCACGGCTGGACCTGCATGGCAGTGCTGGCATGGGCTGTGGGTGCACCAGTCTGCACCCACCACAGCCACCCACCAACCAGTGCTGGACGAGGCGTTGGTCTTGCCCTGCAAAATTAATGCTCATGCATATCTTATTCTGGAATTACAGTGCTGCTCCTTCCCATCTAATAAAATATCCCTTAGAACCCCATAGAACATAGCCTGTGAAGAGCTGTGTCAGAGCAGGTGGGGTCCCTGAGCCCTTCCTTGGCTGTGGGAGGTGTTGCTCTGTTCCCCAGACCTGGTGAGGAAAGGCAGCATGGAAAGGGTCAAATCCAGCTGCCTTTGGTTTTGCTGCAAACACATATATATTGAGATATTTATTACTCAGAGAACGAAGAAGCTAATATTCAACAAGGCTTCAGGAAAAAAGGGTTTCCAAGATGTTACAGATTTTGGAAATATTTGACAATGTTAGCAGCATCAACTACTGACACAAAACCCTCTCTCCAGAAAATCTTTCACAGTTGTGCCAAGAAAAGCAGCTTCGATGGAACATTTTCATAAACTATCATCAGTTATGCAGCAGCAGCTTCACAAATCAGAAATGATATCTTCAGGCACTGCTGTCAAGTGTTATTCAAATAATACCAGCCTCACATTTGAATAACAGCAGACATTTTGAATTAATTAATCAGATGAGATAGTCTAGGCCTTTTCTCATTAGTCTCTGGGTCAGGCATGGAAAGATATATGCGTTGGTGATGATATACTTGTCTTTAATCGTGATTTATGAAGATTTAGGATTGTGTGTGATTTGTCAAAGGTTCTGGGAAAAGGCTGGTGCATATTTCATTACCTAATCTGAGATTGATTTCATGATGCTGAGAGATAGAACCCTATTGTTGGGGGGGCTGGGAAGCGCAGGTAGGCGCAGCATCCCAGGGTTTTACTGGCTTATCTTTGTGACTGTCAAACAATGCTGTAAACTTTTACTGCCAGCAGTTAACAATTCCTGCTTTAATTATAGGCAAATTCTTCATTCCGTCCAAAGGGGAAGCTGCAGTAGTTATTTAGTTAAAAAGCATAACAGACCTTATAGCTATGACCCAATGTAAATCATGGACAAAGTTGGCAAATTTCATGGCTTGGTCATGGTGAAAATATAAAATTTCATGGTTTGTCACAGATTAATAGAAAAATCCTATTAAAACTGTGCAAATAACAGCACAACAAGTTAGGTGGAGCTCCCTACATGGCACCTTCCTGCTCACAGCATTTATTTTAGGTTAGAATTGCTGTGAACAACATGAGGCCCTTTGCAGGCTTTTCTCTGCTGCACTGTTTTCTATTCAGTTTAATTAGTAGTTGTTGTTTGGTTTGGACTGAATAATTATCATGTGATTGTTTTGAAGCATTATTTACATGAGAAAGCATGTGTGACATTGCTGCTGCAGTGAAAGGGGCTTGGGAAATGAAATATTTGAATACAAATGGTATATATTTTTTTACATCCTTGAGATGGCTATATCTAATAACTCATCAGTAATCAGGACTTTTGATATTGGAACAAGGTCTGAGCCGTGCTGGGTCCTTGACCGCTGCAGCCAAGCGCTGCCCACGTCTCTTAGATCAGCAGACCGTGGCCAAGCCTCGAGTTCCCTGCAGATTGCTAATCACCTACTTCTTCATCTTTAATCAGAAAGTTCATGTCTTTTACTGTTCTTGGTACAATTTTGCAGCCCATCTATCACAGCCACGCGGCTCCGGCGATGCTCCGTGTCCGTGCAGCCGCGTCTCCCACAGCCACCAGCCCTCCTGCTCAGCCTCCTGCTCTGACTGAAGGCCAGGGCGAGGCTTTAATACCCAGGGTTGATAATGTTTTATTCTTTACTATTTTGGTTGCCTCCAGAATTTTGATCGGTGATTCAGGGATTTGGATCTAGGCCAAGATACTCCAAACACACTGAGCTCTTCCACTCGATCTTCTAGAGGGAGCAGTTTGTGCTGAAGTGGCCAATTTCAGAAGAAAATGGCAGTTGTTCTACATTGGAACAATAATAAAAAAGAATCAAAGTCTCAGAATATGGACTTTTAAGAATGATATCAAGATAGTCATCGCTGATAGCAGCAACAGCTTTGTATCATAAATAGCCCAGAATTGCACATATGAAGCTTATTTAAAAAATGAGTTTGGTTTTTTTTCACGTGAGACTTTTCTTTCCAAGCAGAAGGTTGAGAAACACATTTTTAGGGGAAGGGTGCAATGGTTCAGTAATCACACAAGTATGAAATTTCAGCCTTTATGGGAGACAGAATAGCAAACAGGAAAAGCACCACAACATGAGAAATCACTTCATGATTCCTATTTAAGAAAAACACATCAATGAGTTGTTTATATCAAGTTTAAAATTAACTGTTGTCAGATCACCTCCATCAAGAGCTTCATCTGCACTCTGACCAACTACCAGTTTCAAGGAGTAATTAAAGAACAGCTAATCACAGAATCATGTAGGTTGGATGAGACTTGATGAGACCATCGAGTCCAACCGCTCACCGTTCACTGCCACCACTAACCCAGGTGCCACATACACACGGCTTTTAAATCCCTACACCACTGCCCTGGGCAGCCTGGCAGCAGGACTTGACAACCCCCTCTGCCAATATCCAATCTAAGCATCCTCTGGCCCAACTTGAAGCTGTTTCCCTTTGACCTGTCACTTGGGAGAAGAGGCTGACCCCCACCTGGCTCCAGCCTCCTTCAGGTCGTTATGGAGAGCAAGGGGGTTCCCTCTGAGCCTCAGCCTTGTTTTCATCCTTTGCCACTGTGATTCCCCCCATATCCAGTAAGAGATAGAGGCCCTCCTTAGCCCTCCTTTTGTTCCTAATGTTTTTATAGAAGCACTTGATTGCCTTTCACAGCAGTAGTCAGGTGAAGTTCTAGTTGGACTTTGGCTCTTCTAATTTTCTTGAACCATAACCTCGTGGCAGTAGCTCTCCAATGACAGTGTAGTGGTAATTTGTCTTTTTTCCCATCACAAATAGGCATAAAATATAGAAGGAAGAAAAAAAAATTTGGTTTGGATTATTGATTAGTGTTTTGCTAATAAGAAATTAAATTTATCGACCACTGCCATTCTCTAGCTCTGCTTCCCCATGAGTTAGCTGGCAGCTGCAGGCGTGTTCAGCAGAGCTGTGGCTGGCCCAGGCTGGCAGCTGCTGCCTCGGGAGAAGGATGTTTAACCCTATTAGTCAGGTCATTTCGCTCTTTTTGTGGAGAGGTCAACAAAAAAGAATTCCTTTCTGAAGTCGACTTTCCCAGCTTTCCTTTTGAAAGTGAACGAATTGCACCAGCTTCTGAGCATGGTCCAGTGCCCAGATGCTGTGTGTGAAGTGGGAGCTGCTGCCAGGTGCTGAGCTGCTGTAGTGATCAATATGGTGTGTAAACTCTGCCATATTTTGGTTAATAGAAATTACATAGACACAACTGGTACATCAGCTCCTGGGGGCAGCTCAGGGAGGGACTCCATGCTTCGAAGGGTGGGAAGGAACATCCACGGAGCTGCGTGTCCCCAACCAGGAGCACTGGGAGCTGCCAGGCAACAGTGCCTCACCCCTCTCTTCTGCCCCAGCTGTCTGCAGTTCCAGCCATGCCCGTGTGCCAGGAGACACTCCTGCAGCCAGCACAGCCAGCTGGGCGTGGGTCTGGGGCACTGCATCCAGAGCGTGAGGCCGAGCGAGGAAATTCCTTGAGTTTCCCAGCACTGCCAGTCAGAGCAAAGCATTTGATGTGTGGGAATCACTGAATACTGAGCCTGTGGGTTGTGTGGCCTTTGGGAAGATGATAGCTGGGTCCCTGTGTGACTGTTGGCTCCGCTCACGGCGCTTTCCCACGCTGCAGAGTGCAGAGTGCAGTGCAGTTGCACTACAAACATACACTTCTGTATATTAAGCATGTGCATTAATATATTATTATTGCTTGGACTAATAACAAATAGTAGTCAGTCAGTGAGATAAAAAAGGACAGAGTTCAATAGTAATTCGCAGACAGCTTAGCAATTACCCAGACAGCTTGCAGTCAGAAAAGCTGCTCAAATCTAGGATTACAAACTACACCGATGGCAGCTCTGCTGGGTGGGGTTTCACAGGATGGTGTTTGCACATAGCTGTGGGACTTGGTTCCAGCACTCCTCCTGAGGAACTTCTCCTTTACAAGCCAGAATCAACAACCGTAAAAAGCCCTCTGAAAGCCAAGAGGCTGGTTTCCAGAACCAGTCAAAATTATTTTTAAGTAATTTTTTCTGTATCAGAAAGATGCCTGTGCTTGCAAGGATCTTGGAGATTTTCATCCTTAGTGACATAAAGCCCAAATTAATTTCTGTGACAATAATCAGCATCAAACCATATGTGTGGCAACACAGACTTTGTGGTTTTGTTTTTAAAATCAGTGTGTTTCCTTGCTTTATGAGTGAAGATGGCTTCTCCCCTCATTACCTTGGCTGGTTTCATTGATTCCTGTACTGCTTTCTGTACCCACCACCCTGCCCTGGCAGGGGACCGCTGCCCTGTGCCAGCAGAAGGCCAAGGGAGCACTTAAGTCCAATCTAAGCCTTGAGGCATAGTCTCAAAACTTCTCTAGGAGCAGAGTCAGCAGAACTGACTGTTCAGCATGCTCTGGGTGCAGGGGGTCACAGGGATGCAGCAGACCTGGGGCTTGGGGGGCTCATCCACTGCTCTGCTCCATGGCACCAACCCAGGAGAGGAGAGACTTCAGATACAAACCTTGGGTTTGAAGCACTCGAATGTCAAAGGAGTGCTGTTGGATTTTTAGGGCAGTACATGATTTTTTTATGGGACACATTAAATTCTGCTCCTCCAGCGGGCATTAAAGCCACCTCATCACTCGGCACCGGAGGGGAGCACCGGCTCGGGAGCAGGAGAGGCAGCTGCTAAGAGATTTCCATCTCAGCAGTCTCTTATGCCAGTAGGGCTGTGACTTGGGAATATAACAAGGCTTTGGGGAATAAAGTTAATAAATGACTGGTGTATTCTCTTTCCTTCTCTCTGTGCCTGGCCCCAATGCCATCTCAGCCTGAGCAATTATCAGTCCCTGGACTGATGGATTTGACATAAATTCATACATTCTTTAAGCACAAAGTGTTCACAACAAATTTTGCTTCTAAGAGACTGTTGAATGGAGAAAAGGTCACTTGGCTGGTTGGGTGTCTGCACTCGGATGCTGGCAGTAAGTGCTGTGTTTGCAGAGTTGGATTTGATCCCCTTGGTTGGAGGGAGCCAGGTGCAGGGTCTGTGTTTTAGATCATGTTTCTCCTGCCAGCGGGGGGACAAAAGGGTAGCTTGGAATTATCTCCACAAATTCACACTTCCTTGCAGTCCTTGAAGCCTCTCTCTAGCTTCCATTGCAGTTTCTCTGTCCTCATCCCATTTCATAGGTATGCAAGATAGAGTTTAGCGATGATGCCATAGCAACTATATCACAATACAGAAATTGTGATGGTTTAAATCCTCAAACTTGCATAACAAAGTTAATGGGAGCCTATCAGAAAGGTACATGCCACTTTGTGTTTAGATGTGGTTTTAAATTCAGCTTTAAATATGTAAGCCAATAGACTGTTCTCAGGAATTCCAGAGCTGCCGTGCAGGGAGCGAGAACAGCGTTGTCCATGTGCTCTGCTCCAGAACACACAGGCTGGCAGGGCACAGAGCCTGCTGTGTCCCCTGGGCTTTGGTGTGTGGCTGGAAATGACATCCCAAAACGTTTGTGCTTGTTTGGATGCATCCAGGATGAATCCATCATCTTCCTCCTAAGCCATGAAGTAGTGCAGACTCAGCAGAGGAAGAAGGAAGGGCAGGAGAGGCTGTTCTGTGTCCTTGGGCTTGTCCCGCTCCACGAGGGCGAGTCCGATTCACGCCGGGTGCTCCAAGCTAGGCAGACGCCTTTCCTCAGAGTGGTGCTGGCCGTGGATCTGCTCTTTCCCAGCCTGTGTCTCCACTTTGCCCATGGTTCTTGCTGGCGGTAGGGCCGCTGTGGAGTTAGTGATCCCCGGGAGGGACCGGCAGCGGTGGCGGTGTGCCGGGGTCCCCGTGCTGTGGCACACACCCCGTTCATTCCCGCTGTGCGCTCCCCAGGGACAGCGGGGCCGCTGCCGGCGCTGCAGCCGGCGCTCCGCCTGACGCCGCAGAGTCGATTAGTGCAGCACTGACATTTTCTTATCCTGAGAGACAGAAGCTGGAAGTGTTCTTGAAAGTGCAACCTCCAGCACCAGGCGGGTGACTCGGGCGGGGGCACCCGTGCAGCCCGCCGTGGGTGGGAGAGCCGGCCGGCAGCTGTACCGCTCCTCCTGTCAGCCTGCAAGCACAGCGTCCCCGGGCAGCTCCCTGCCCTTCCCACCCCTGCCAAGTGCAGGAACTGCACCGCTGCCATGCTTGGAGAGGGGATGGCAGGGCCGCTGTGGGCTGAAGACCCCACTGGCTCCAGCCTCTGGTCCCCTGGCCAGGGTTTGGGCTGCTGGGTGTCCGTGCATGGAAGGAGCAGCCGCGGCGGTGCCCTGGGGCTCTCCCTGCACTCTGCACGTGGAGTGACAGCCGGAGGCAGGACAGCCGTGGGCATTCCCTGCTCCAGGAACAGTGTCCCTGTCCCCACAGCGCGGGGACAGGTGGTGTCTTCACTGGTGCTGCTCTGGCACTGTCACAGGTTAGTTCCTGCTTGCCAGCAGAAAAAGAGGATGTCTGGTTATTCTTGGAGCAGGCAACATGTAGGTTTTGTAGGATAATCCTGAAGTACTTGCACTGTGTTAAAAAAAATTAATACACTTGTATTGCTGCTGGAATTGGAGCCTGATTAGGATTGTTCCAGTACTGTAGTTTTAGCTTTTAATTACTTACTACATTACACAGTATCTACCAGTGCTAATAGAGTACAGAACTGTCATAGCTTTTGTTTTAAAGTACAGGACTGTGTGGTGCTTAATTGTGGAGCAGTGTTGTTCAATTACATCTGAAAGTGTTTAATAAAGTATGGCACAGAAACGCAAATCGGAGTGGCATGTGTTAATTGGTGTCCGCGTCATTGACTCCATTTGGTTACGGCCATCGCGGCGAGATGAGGGCCCAGTGGCAGGGTGCCCACATGGAGTCTACAGCCCCAACTCGTATCCCTACCCCTGGCACATGGCTGTGCTCTCCCATGTTTGCACAGATTTTCACACACATGGTGTTGTTATGAAGTGTTGGTGGTTGTATCCCTGTCCTGCTCCAGGGCTGCTGCTCCCCATTCTTGGCTGGCAGAGTTCTGTGGCCGTGGCACAAGGAGCTCTGGACATGACCCACAGAGCTGGTCCCTTTCTCCAAGAACAGCTCAGGACCCCCAGGCAAGTCTCCTGCTGCCCACCATTGTTTTTATCCTTTTGCCCCCCACCCTGAGGGGCTGGGGCACTGGGGGCTGCCCTGTAGCTGAGCCAGCTCCCCCAGATTGGGCTCTGCTGTCCAGAGCCAATTCCCAGATGCAAACAAAGCGGTACTTACAGTTATTTCCTGAGTGGTGGTATTTTTTATATCAATGTTTTACTTTTTACCTGATTTCACTGAAATATTCTCTGGAAGTATTTCTTCTGGAATAAACATTTCAGCACATCAGGTTTGTTCCATAAGGGTTGATTGTCAAATTACAGCCTTCCTTCCTGTGAGCACTGCGCTTTGGTGTGGGATCAAATTGCATTAGGTATTTTTTCCTCCAGTAGAAATACAGAATAATAGTGATATCTTTGTTGTATCATATTTCTGAATAAAAAATAATCACAAACAGATTTTCATGCGATGTTGCTGCAGAGCAGGAATGCTTTTCCTGCCAGCCAGCCTCTCGAGGTGGTGCTGGGCTGGCCCAGGGGGTTTGGCTGCTGTCCCCTGCACAATCCAGTGTCCCTCGACATGCTCGCCACACACACTTTCTACATTTTCTTGCCTGTGGTCCTCGAAGCCACCTAGCATGCAGGTCATGTGCCCTTAATTTTCATTATGGATGGAGAGTAAAACGTGAAGGTTATTGCCTGGCAGTACAAATGCACTGGGTTTTTTTATTTAGAAGCTCTATTAGAAGTGTCAGGAGTCCCATAACAAAGCCAGGCAAATATCCGCAGAGACACCTTGTTGAGAAAGGCAACTTGGTTCTAAAAGGTTTGAATATGAATGTGGTTGTTTCTAATCAAGCAGTCTTTGAAAAGAATTCCCCACTAGTACTTACCTCTTTCTTTTTTTTAACCTTTTTCCTTGTAATCTGTCTGTTTCTCTCCTCAGGAAATGCTCTTCATGCCAGCCTGCTACGGGTGGGAGGGAGGCACAGCCAGGAGGGGAGAGCGGGGCCCCGTGGGGGGAAACCCCACATCTAAATATCTCCACATCCAGAAGTGTAGCTCAGGATTCGGGATGGATGTGGTCAGAAAACTGATGTCTTTTCAAAGTGAGCAGCCTGGGAAAAGTGGGCCAACTCAGGGGTTTTGGGGACCACATCAGAGGCACCTGCTGGGGTGGCACAACTCTCTTGGACAAAACCGAATCCTTGGATTTAGGGCAGGAAAATGGATATATTTTGGACTTTGTCTATTCCTTGGACAAATGCATCCAGACATGTGGGACATGCAGGCTGGTGCTGATGTCTGCAGCGGATGCTCCCTTTCCCTAAGCAGGCACCCACCAAGGTTTCCCTGACACAGCACGGTGTCCCCATGCCCATGGGAACCCTGCCAAGTGGGAAACGTGCTCACATTTGAGCCAAATGGCAGATGAAAAATTAAGTCCTAAATACTTTCCCTTTCTGGAGTCAGTGTATTTATTCCAGCTTAGCAGTGACCATTGTGGCTGTGGTAACCTGCACAGCTTGGGACCAGGTGAGGACAGGGGCACCCCTGGGAACTGCTGTGTCCCACTGGCCATGGGTCAGGGGCCCAGGCTCAGGTCCCAGTGCCATGCATGGCTCCATGGAAATAACATGATCAGTGCCATCATGGCATGGTGGGCCTGGGCCTCGGTGGGCGAGGACAGGGGTTCCTCTGGAGAGGGGTGAAGTGTCCTGACAGAACTGTCCCCTGTTCCTCCTTCTGCACTCCTGTGGGGCACGGGGCCGCGGTACTGTCCCCTGACCGTGCTCCCAGGGCACATCTTGGCTCCAATGCCTTCAGCACACTTACAAAATCTCCCTTCTTTTTCTTTTTTTTTATAAATTGTCAGTGTTTTTTCCCTCTACGAACCTGTAGCATCTGGCAGCAGGAAAGTACAGTAGGACTCGCTGGCACTGTGGTGTAGAGCCTCGAAGAATTCCGTATTGTGACAACACATCAAAATAAATTGCTGTCAACAGACCAAAACACCAAGTGCTGTGATTCTGTCTGACGTGTGAAGACTCAGACAGGCTGTCTTGACAAGTTGTGGTGGAGCACCTGCAATTGGCAGAAGACAGTGATATAAATCTGATTTGCCTGATATGCAGCACCTAGATATCGTTAATGTTGGTGACAATAACTCTGCATAACATTCCCCAGACATAGATCTGATTTTTTGTCTATTACTTGTGTTGTTTTTTGTCACTCTGATCCTGGCTCTGCTTCTTTTCCCTGTTCCGGGTCTACCTAGGAATTGCTTGGAATAATAAACCATGTTAAAAAAGGTAATAACAAATTAAGGTTTAGTTCAGCCTCTTCTTGAGTGGGAAAAGGCAGCACTTGGCCCTGCTGCTGAAGGCAAAGGATACACCATGAAATTTTATTTTACACTAATCATAAAAATAATCACGGTGGAAGTTGTATTAATTCCCTCACTCACAGCCCAAACATTTAAAATAGCAGCTTCAACGCCAGGAGCTGCAGTAAATCTTTTCTGAAACGTCTGTGGTTTTAAACTCCTGGAAGAGGAGCGGGATCATTGAATAGGTGGTTAATTTTTACCTTTCATTATCAATAAATGGTAATTCTTTACAGTAGCAGGATATATCACAGCTGGTTTATGAACGTGTGAGACATACCTTGGCTCTGGAGTTTAATTACTGGGAATTAATGCTGTCGTCTCTGCAGCAACCCTTCCTCACTGGCACCGGTGGGAGGGTTTCATCTGCCATGGGCAGGTACAGGAACACACCGGCCCACGTGAACTGGAATTTCTCCTGGTCGCCACCCCCTGTGCGTTTACAGTCCTGGGATTTGAGAGGTTTTTGCAGTCAGCAATGATCCTGTTGTGCTGGTGACTCCTGGCTCTGGGGCTGGAGCCCCCCCGGAGCCCTGGGGTGAGGCAGTCTGGGCCGGGCTGTGTGTGGCCGGTGCCTGGGCAGGGGCTGGCACGGAGCCGGTCAGGGCACACGTCCCACCTGGGCTGTGTGCTGACCGTCCCAGGGCTGGGGGGAGCCACCAGGGCTGGAGCCAGACATGAGGAGGTCACTGACTCCAGGCACTGTGGAGGGCTGCAGAGCTCCTGGTCTCAGGGCTTGTTTTTGCCAAACATTCAGGAACTCCTTTGGCAGCAAACTTGGGCGGTGTCACCGTCCAGTCCGAGGGGCTGCAAGAGCAGAAAAGAGGTTTTTGAAATTACCATTCATTCTTGTCTGTATTGTTATTTTATCCCTTAAAGGCTGCTAATGAGAAATAGAGCCTCATTATGATTTTAAGGATGAGAGAGGAAGGCTTTTAATTAATGATATGTAAATGGTCTTGAATTGATTATGTTAGAATATCAAGAGAGATGGGTAGAAGCTGTGGTGTAATATATTTTAATTAAGAATTAATTAAAAATGATGGCAATTTCATAAAGCCTCACAGAAAATAGTGGAATTTACTTTCTGTCAGGAGTAAATTAGCCAGTGATTAAATAAAGGGCCTGCATTAATAGTGGAGTTATTTTTAAACTGTGCTATGAAGAATTGCGTAATTTTCCCTAAATAAGTAAAATAAAAATGTAATGTTTGCAAACAAGTTTTGGAAATGACAGAAGAATGCAAACTTAGTTTTCTGCCCTCCTCTTGCTACGATCCTTTGGAGAGTGGCTTGTGGTGGTTGAGGAGAGTATAGCCTGTGGTTATGACCCTGGGGCTGTGGTGGGCACGGTGAGAGGGACCTGTCTCAGGTACCCCCAGAGCTGCTCCTGCTTCTGCCCAGCCCTCAACATGCCCACTGTGGAGGCTCCTCCACTGCTCACACACTTCTCCTCTGTATCTGCTGCTGGGCTGCTCTGCCCCGGGGCGTGGGAGATGCTTCTGTTGTTCCTGTGCTGTGGGACCATCCAGTGTCTCTCCTGTGCCCAGGTGTGGGGGTCCCATTCCCAGCTGGTGGGGGAGCTCTTGGTTGAGAGCAGACCCCGCAGGTCACTGGCATCCTCCACGGACCCCAGGTGCCATGCCTGTCCCTTTGGGGTGAGCAGGGAAGTGTCCCCTTACCTTCCATCTTCAAACACCCCTGGGAAACCTCAGCTGGGCTTTCCTGCCCCCTGGCCGGGGGCATCCACCCGCCTCTGCCCTGTGCAGGTGGCACAGTGGGGCTGGCACACTGGGGACAGCTGCTCTGCTGTGGGGGAGCTGTGGGGGGACCCCTGTGCCTCCCCCCTCTGTGGGCAGGTGGTGGGGCAGAGCCTGGCCGAGGGCAGGTCAGCAGCAGGGGCTTTGCCAGGTGTGTGCCCCATCTCCAGGACACATCTCCTGGGGATGGGGAGCTGCACACCTGGGGAACAGACCAGGCTGCTTGTAAAAATCCTGCAGGGGTTTCTGTCGGTCTGGGAAGGCCCCGGGCTGGGGCAGTGCTCCCATGCTGGCATGTTCCACGAGTTCCATGGCCTGGCACATGCTCTGCTGTAAATGGGCTTTATGCACTTGTTTAGGCTGCTGCTCACTAAAGAGCATTGCCATGGCAACTGCTCCGTCACATGCTGTACACTCATGCTGTCGCCGAGATAAAGAGCACATTTTAAAGCAGCATATTCTTAATGTCGATGTCCTAAAATGCAATTTTTGATGATTATTATTATTTTTCTAGGAGAATATTTGTGATAAGCGACCATGTCTCCTCAGTGTCTCTTAACTCCTTTTACTACTACTCTGCTGGCGGAGGACCGTGTGCCTGTGGTAATTTCTTTTTCATTTGTAGATTTCCATATAGAGATCATGAAATATTTGTTAGTTCAGATCACAGTGTGGGGCCTCGTGTCAACGGGATGTGGGCAGTTTTGTGGCGTTCAGCAGAGTGGGGCTCTGTGCCCGACACGCCAACCTGCAGCCCTGCCTCTCCCAGCCTGCAGGAGAGCAGAGCCTGTGCAGCTGGCACTGCCACACTGCTGGCACTGCCACACTGCCCAGAGAGGGACAGTGTCCCACAGGAGAGCAGAGCCTGTGCAGCTGGCACTGCCACACTGCTGGCACTGCCACACTGCCCAGAGAGGCACAGTGTCCCACAGGAGAGCAGAGCCTGTGCAGCTGGCACTGCCACACTGCCCAGAGAGGGACAGTGTCCCACAGGAGAGCACACCCTGTGCAGCTGGCACTGCCACACTGCCTCAGAGGAGCATGTCCCACAGCATGTGCCTGTGAAAATATTTGTGGAAAGTTCTTCCCGACTGGCTGCCCAGGCTGGAGGAGAGGAGAGCAGGGCCAGCAGGGCTGGGAGGTGTTGTTAAATGGAATGAAACCCCCTCGGGTGTGTTCCCTGTGCAGCCGTGTCCCAGCCCCTCGCTGGCTGTTCCTTGGATCATCTCAGTCTCTCTGCCTGGCTGATCCTGCAGCCAGGCCACACCACATCAAAGGTTCTGTGTGGGAAAAGGGCTCCCACTGCAGCCTCCAAAGGTGTGTCCTGGTTGCATTTACATCCTGGCTGTTTGAAGCCCCAGTCTTTGCTCCTTCAGCATTTTGCCAAGAACGAGAGGCATATGGACAACTCTTGGAATTTGCAGCTCCGTATTCTGGTTGCACAGGGCAGGGATGGAATAAGTGTGTTTCTAAGAAACTCTGTTTTTCTCTAAGCAACTTCTATGTGACTGTAAGCAGGATGTGTGTGGGAGCTTGGTCCCTGCAGGCAGCTGGGGCAGGGCTCCAGCCGTGCTGGCAGGTAGGACTGGACACTCCTGCTCTCCGGTGTCACACACCTTGCTGGGAATATTAATTCCATTCCCTACAGTTAATAACTCAGCATCCCTGTGCACAAGGGCACCAGAATGAAAGGGGAAGGAACATTTTTAGTGCAGAGGGCTTCAGTCAGCTGGCTCATCAGAGCTGGAGAAGTGTTCCAGGGGCTGGAAACTACCTTAGAATTAACTTCATTGGGTTTTAGATCGGGACTCATCTCTTCTGGAAAAAACATGCATATAATCCCCATTGTGTGTCTCATCATAATCCTCCTCCTCGTCTTCTGAAGGCAGTGAAAGGTACAGAACAGCAGCAGTGCTCCCAGAATAGTGGAAATTTTCTGTAGGATTTCATGGTTTGTCATATGTGTGGGCACCTGCCAGGCCCCCACGCTCCCCCGCTCCGCATGTGACGTCCTGACAGCGGGGCTTGGTCGCAAACCATCCCTTGTTCCCAGCTAAAAAGACTGGAAGAATTAACATTCCTCACAATTATCCAACCATCTTAATTACTTGCCTGATATTCTGTCTCGATATTAGCTGCCTAAATCATGTTGGGATTTTCCAGACACAACTTCTGTCCAGTTTGTTAGCCAAGAGACTAAAAAGGAAGCATAAAATCAGAGTAAAAATTGCTGCAGTGCTCTAGGTAATATTGCAGCTGAGCCTGGAAGTGCTGGTAGCTCTTTGTGCCCAGTGCCAAAGGGATGGGGAGGCGATGCCATGCTGGAAGTGTTGGCACACACTGTGCGTGTGCAGGTGTGCTCCAGGAGCCACAGCTCAGGTGAAGTTCCAGCCCGTGTCCTGCCCCTCCTCTGGGTGCCCTCGGCTGCCGGCAGCAGGGCTGGGACAGGCAGCAGGGCTGGGACAGGCAGCACAGCCACAGGCCACAGTCCCCAGCCCTTGCCCCCGGCAGCCGGCCCTCGGGAGCAGCGCTGCCTGTGCAGCCAGGCTCTTCACACCAGGATGCTCCTGCACATTAACATGCCGGGCGTGAGATATCTGTATCATCTCACCCCCATCCTGCCTTACTGACTGCAGGAAAAGGCCATTTTTTATCAGTTTCTGCTTTAGTGAAGCAAAAGGTCCTTTGGTTCCCATCCACTGTCTCGAAATGCAGAGTGTGTCATTGAAGAATCAATGGTCACAGGTCAATCAAATGCCCCTGGAACTTTCTTTCCCAGCCTGGACATCTCCATCCTTCTGGCTGCAGGAACTGGAACAAAAGCCCAGCCTGGCTCTGGGTGGTTTATGTTGCACCACAAATGGCCAATAAAGGTTTGTCATAACAGGAGCTCTGTAAGCAGAAGGACACGGGCGATGGTTTACGGCTCTCATGCTGTCTGGTGCCATTCATTAGCAGGTTCCATGCTAGCAGTGAAATTTTACAGGTTGGTCATTTAAATGCAGGTTAGAATTAATTCTGATGATCCAACTGGAAAAGTATCAGATGCTGGTCAGTCTGCCTTTTTCCCCCCAGTCATACACTGAGAGACAGGAGGCCCAACACCCCCGATTAGGCAATAGTTTACTCATCATAAGGTGATTAATCACAGGGCTTTGGCCCCGGTGTGGGGGCGATGGATGGAAGGGTTTGGGTGCAAAGGGAGCACGGCAGTGGTGCTACGGCGTCATCCCTGCCAGTGCTTCCATTTATGGTGCCCTGAACCCTTGGTGTGACAGAGGAGAGCCGCAGCACAGGTCTCCCTCTCCCTTTGTTCTGGGATGAGCACAGGCTGCTCTCGGCAGCGCTGGTGATCAATGAGCGGCGCCTGGAATCACACCGGCGTGGAGGGAGCCAGCCGCAGGGCCGTCCCCCGAGAGCGGCGATTGGAGCGCCGTGCTTCCCCGCCAACGAGCAGGGAGACAGACAGGTTGTTTGAGAAAATTCCCTTTAGACCAAACACTGATGCTGAGCTGAGCTACAAACGCTCCTGCTGTACGGAGTGCAACTTTATCAGTGTTGTGGGTTAAGTGCTGCTCCCGGAATGTACCGTGCGCTCTGCCTGCGCGCTCCTCCGGCCGCGTCCTCCCACAGCTCGTCAGCATCGACTGTGCAGCGAGTCTAACTCTTGTTGCACTAATTAATTACTTAATTTTTCAATGCACGTTTTTATCTTTATTTTTATTTTTATGTGAAATGTCGCCTTGTTAGTGCCCCAGAAGGGGTGAGTGTGCTGGCAGAGAGGTGCGGAGGGACAGGACCCCGGGGAGCAGCGGTGGCCCTGTGTCCCAGGGCACGCTGTGCCCTGCTGCCTGCAGGATGCCCACTCTGGCACAGGGGACATGGGTCACAGCTGGAGACGAGGGGCTTTCAGTGATTCAGTGTGTCTTTAATGAATTTTACAATCGTGTGCAAGCGCTTCTGCTTTAGAATGACCTTGTTGGCAGTTTGCTCCAGTATCAGATGCAAATCCAGTACCAGCTCATGTCTTCCATGGAAAATGCAGTATTGTAGAGCCATTTCAACATTTACTTCAGGAATTAGGGGATATCTAATTAAATGTTTGGCGTCTGCAGCATGCAAGTTTTGGTGTAGTGATATAAAAGATGTGAAATGTTAATATAAGGTTAATTTTGACCAATTCAACAGCTTGCTTTTAAGTTTCCCATTGACAGCCAAACTGCAGGGTTTAGTGCTAAGCTCCACATTGCAGCTTATCTCTCCTTAATTAAAATTAAAATGTGAGCAACAACACAGAGATATTTTGCATCATCCTGGAAGAGGAGAAGCAGAAGCTCGAGTGATGGTTGTTTAATAAGATTATAATTGGAGAGTTAAAGCCTTGTGATCTATGTGCAGACTGGTTTGGTGCTGGTGGCAGCGAGCCCCAGGTGCCTGGCCAAGCATCCCTCGCCGACATCTGGAACCAGTTGCAATACATCACTGTCAAAACTGCTTTCTATACGTATCTGCATTTACACATTAGTTACTCACGCAGCACTCATCAAAAAAGCTGAACAATCTTGACACGGTGTCCCTGGTGGAACGGCAAAGGTGAACCGAAGTTGGGAGGCAGTGTCTCGCGTCACTGTCTGCTGAGCTTTTACAACAGGAAGCCTGATTAAAACTGAAAGGGAAAATTTATCGTCAGCTCCTGTTTTGTATCATTTTTACCTACAAAAACAGTATTTTGTTTTGTACAAAGCAGTTGATAATGGGGCCAGAGGTGCTCTTCACTTTCACCACTACCTTCCCTGCAGTGGTGCTTTGCCAGGCTGGTCATCACGCAGGGCTTCGGACAGGTTTGGGTGTCTGATTGTCTACAGAATTCCCTCTTTCTTGCCCAGTTCTTGCTCTGAATTACAGAACCCATCTATTGTTCATTTGGGTTTGTTGCACAGGGGTTGATGGAACACGGACCGAGTAAGTCCAGGCAAGGTGTTGGTATTACTGAAGGCTGTGTGCTCCATTGTAGTGCTTGTGTCTGCTGGCAGGCTGGGGGCTGCAGAGCAGGAAAGAAAATAGCTGAAAGCTTCCTTGGGAGTTCAGGGATTAGGAGTTGATTAGGAGTTAAAAGTAAACATGCTGAGGACCAGAATGACCAAAGAATGGAGCTCCCTGGTGTCCTTTAGGATGGGAACTAACGGCTTTGGTGAAACAGGGGGTCTCACTTGATGCAAGGTTCAAGGGGAGGCAATGCAGAGTGGTGTGTTTATTTTCTCCATCAAAAATGGCAAGTGTGCCCTTGCAGTGAGAGCTCTGGCTGTGTGTGCCAGGGCAGCCTGGCAGTGAGTTCCCTTCGCTGTGCCTCATCCGAGGAGCTCGAGGTAGCTCCTGCACACCAGGTAGGTGAGGAGTATATGGAGCATGGAGTTACTTAGTTTAGGTCTTTTCTCTGGGAAGACAGGAATATGAGAAGCACAACTCATTTTTCAGAGTTGCCTCAGCTGTGGCATTGATCCTGCATGATCTTTCATGACTTGCTGTTTTCATTAGACATGTCCAGAACCCTGGAGATGGCAATGAAGTGCATCTCTAACTTGTGGTTACTCCAGTAACCAGAAAAACAAGAAATATTGCAAAGGTTGGGAGCTGGAGGTGCTTTATCTTTACTGATTTCACCTGTTTGTGTATTTGTAACATTTCTGAGTGGTGTTTTTGGCAATGTACTCTGCATGGGAAAGCCCAAGAGATTCTGTTCAGGATTCAGTCCTGTTTAAGCTGATAATGAGCAAAGCCAAAGTGCTGTGTGGAAAGGTGCACGTCATTGCCCTGGTGCCCTGGGTGCCAGCGAGCCGTGCACGTGCAGGTGACGTTTGGTGGCCACCCACAGTCTCAGCATGTGCAGAGCCACAGGTACAGGTGATCCCAGCGCTTAAAATGGAACCAGGACAGACCCAGATCTGCTGATCATGACTTCTGTTGGGGCTGATAATCTTTCCTCAAGATGCTAACAAAAATGGCATTATCTGGGTTTTACAGATGAGCAGAATGTGATGAAATCAAAGTTAATTTTAAAGAAAACAAAAATAACTGAAGTATGTGGATTGACTTCATTCAGCTGTTTGTCTCAGCTCTGTACTCTGGTACCACAGCCTTTGCTGAAAGCAAACAAAATCAGTGCCCAATGAGCCCAGACTGGAATTCCAAACAATAGCAACTCCAAATCAATCTGATTTCCTCCAGGCTTTACCTTCAGTGCAAGACCTGACTTTGCAGAATCAGGACAAAACGTGAGTGATGCATGAAATGAAAATTTCCTGCCTGGTGTGTAGAATAAAAACAGCCTAAGGCGTGAGGCTGCTGCAGCATGTGGCTCACACACGGCTCACACGTGGCTCACACGCAGCCAGAGGAATGAGCCAGGCCCAGGCATCTGCCTGCAGAAACCATCCTGTTGTGGAAAAGTTCCCAGATATTTTCTATCTCTTTTGGGACCTTTGGAGCAGCTCAGTGATTTAACTGATTTTATCATCTCATCTCCATGGAGGATGGTTGGGGGAGGTGGCTTTGGGATGGCAGGACAGCTTTCAGTTGAGAATCCTGGATAAAATGTATTTCTTGGCTAAAAATCCACGTGAACTCATTATTGCCACAAATGGGGTTAAAAAAGTCAACCCAAAGCTTATGGATCTCCTGATCAGATGGAGGCCGATGGGCTCCAGCGCTGTCCCTGCTGGTGATGAGCAGCAGATGCTGAAGGAACAGGTCACAGGTCAGGTGTGCAGGGAGGACCCTTGTGATGAACTGCCCGAGGCTGGCGACTGTGAGCAGGGGGTGTGAGCAGGAGGTCACTTCTCCGGGGTCACAGGGCACTGCACAGGCTCTGATGGGCCCCTCTGCTGCCCCCGCTCCGGGTGTGGGCACAGCCTCCCTTGGCCCCTCAGCAGCTTCTGCTGCTTCCTGTGCCACAGACAGAGAGCAAGCCAGGAGGTGATCCAGATGTGGCAACTCTGGTTCTGCTGGCAGTGCCAAGCCAGCCCTGCTGGGGAGGATGCTCAGATGGCCCCAGCTCCACTGCAGCACCTGGGGCACCCCATCCCCCTGGTGCTGGGAGAGCCGCCATGGGCACCGGTGCCCCTTGAGCAGGACCCTCCTGCCCCATGCAGCCTCAGCCCTAACTTTTATTATGAATTAAGAGTAAAACTCCTTCTCTGCCACAGAAAAAAACTACCTCCATTTTTCAGAGAGCCTCTGTTTATATAGTTTATGGGAGAAGAGGGCTCTTAATATTTCAGTGTCATGACCATAAAATGAAAAGGTTACTGCTTGCTGCAAAGGCTTGCTTGGATCCAGCACCAATTAATTTTCAATCTGAAATATATGTCTCCTGGCCGTCTCACAACAGCCGGGAGCGGGAGGTTCCTCTTTAACACATTTGAGCCACAAACCCGGTTAAAGGATTAGCCAGCTTTTTCCATGCTGTTTTGTTCGCCCCCATTGGGGATTCCCATTATCCTTGATAGACTGTTAGCCCTGACAGTGGGATATGACAGTGTGAGTTTTCCTCCTCCTCGGCGTGGTGGCCACAAAAGGCTGCTCGGACCTGGGCTCTCATTTCCATTACGGGTACAGCGGCAGCATATGCTCAAGGCAGCATTACTGTGCTGAGTTGCTCCTGCAGAATCATCTGCAATGGTTTAATTTCTCTGGAGCTGGGCAGAGCTGCCAGCCTGCCCTCCCCTGCTCCGGGTAACGTCCGGGGGCACAGCCAGGATTGGAGCTGTACCAGAGCATTGCAAACACACGCTGACTTTGTGGAGGGTGGATGAGCTTCTCTTTATCTTTATTTATTAATAAAAGACGGAATGCCTTGGGAAACAAAAGGTTTTAATGGCTGGTGCTTGGTATCCTTGACAACAATCCCCAAAGAATATTACATTAGGGCACCAGAGAACTTTTAAAAATAAGTAATGGAATTCCGTCTCTGTTATGCTTTTAGTAGTCATTTCGGCCATGGTGCAGCGAGGTCATAAGCTGAGCTCAGTGAAGGGAGCCAGAACACGAAATGATGCTGAGAGAACGTCTGGGAGATGAGAGGTACAGAATTACAAGCGAAAGTGCAGGCCTGCTGAGGCAATTACAGCTTAATGGGGTCATTTGGAAGGCAATTGCCAGGGGTTAATGTAGTATGGAGAGATGAGGTGAGATTGAAGTGAAATTTGGGGCTGGAAATGTGTTAAGATGAAAGATCAGAGTGCAGCAGATTCTGCAGTGCAGAAGGTTTATATCATGCAAAAAATTTGAGAAAAATGTAAAAGTAGTAGCCAGATGTTTCAAAATAAATAAATAAAACCTTAAGTAAATGCTTTAAAAAAGTGAAATAGCTGCATCAAAACACCCTGTGCTGGGAGGGGTGGCAGTGAGCACGGCAGGGTTTGATATCACAGAAAAGGGCTGGTTTGGAGCAAAAGTTGTGTTGCGTTTGCACATATGCCCAGACAATGTGGTTCCTTATTGACACGACAGAGTGCCTGATGAAACGCTGACTGCTCGCTCAGCTGTTGTGCCTTGTTTTGAAAAATCCATTGTTTTCAAACAAAACGCGAGCAACAGTCCTCTGTACACATATTTTGATATATTTGCAATGGATTCATCACATTATCTTTTCAGGCATTAAAATAATACTCATAAGATGTCAAAATATTGCAGGAATGTAAGCTAGCATTCTTTGAGAGCGGGTATTTGGGTTCTGAGAAGTATGCTTAAATATTACAGGTGTTTAAATTAAAAATGTCAAGCCATGAAGGCATAATGGAAGTAATCATTTTTACACAGTTTTAAGCCCCGGTGTTGGAGAAAGCTCTGCATTCCAGACTATTGTGAGGGAGCGAGTTCATAAGCATTCAGAGGACAAAAGAGATCATTATGCTTTGTTACCTCAGCCAGTTCATTACCTTAATTGCTGAGCGTAATCCAGTCTTGGAAGAAAACTCTGGGGCTTTAAGGAGATCAGCACTGGCACCCTGTGACACAGAAAATGGGAGCCCTTTCCTGCTCCGCGGCCACTCCAGGCACGCTAAACCTTGATCAAAGGCTGAACTTCTCCGAGGGTCGGCCATGTGAAAATCCCCCGGAGCGGTGCCGGGCGCTGAACCGTGATGGAGCCGCGGGCTCGGCCGCGCTCCCGCGGCAGCGTCACCGCCGCGCATCGCTGCGCGCAGCGGCCCCGCCGCCCGGCCCGGCACGGCCCGGAACGGCCCGGAACGGCACTGCACGGCCCCGCCCGGCCCGGCTGGGTACGGCACGGCACGGCTCGGAACGGCCCGGCCCGGCTGGGTACGGCACAGCTCGGCTGGGTACGGCACAGCTCGGCTCGGCACTGCACGGCCCGGCCCGGCTGGGCACGGCACGGCACGGCACGGCACGGCGGGGTCTGAACGGAGCCGCTTCCCGGGCGGGGTGGCACCGCGGCTGTGTCCCCTCCTCGGGCAGGGTGGCACCGCGGCTGTGTCCCCTCCCTGGGTAGGGTGGCACCGCGGCTGTGTCCCCTCCTCGGGCAGGGTGGCACCGCGGCTGTGTCCCCTCCCTGGGTAGGGTGGCACCGCGGCTGTGTCCCCTCTCCGGGCAGGGTGGCACCGCGGCTGTGTCCCCTCCCTGGGTAGGGTGGCACCGCGGCTGTGTCCCCTCTCCGGGCAGGGTGGCACCGGCGATCCCGAATCCTGCCGGGCCCCAGGCGAGGAGCGGCCCCCGGGCCGGCGCTGGGCTCCCGAGTGATGCCGAGGCGTTGCCGGGGAAGATCAGATTTATTGTAAATACATTAGAGCAGGGTTTTTACCCGTGTTTCTCTGTGTGTGTGTGTGCTTCGTATCTGGTTATCCGAGCTGATGATATGGGCATTCCCCCCCGTACAGTTGCATATATTAAAGCTTTTAAGAAATATAGTAAAACAAAAAATATGACCTTTAAAAGCATGGTTGAGTTGCATTCATTTTATAACCATCAAAGCAACTCTTTACTGTTGTAAGGTAGAAAAATCAATGATGCAATCTTTTTCCTTTTGCCTCGTGCAATCCGTAATTGAAATGGAAAATCAAATGAACGGCTAACAGATAATTGTTTTATCAATATTCCCTGCCTGCCCTACAAGGGTCAGCCTAGAATGATCATGAGCCACGGATATGATGAGGACAAAATGTGAAATTGAACAGCAAGGAGGCAATAAATCAACCTTGACAAGAAAGAGTGACCAGCATGTAGCTCTTGTAGGCAGCTTTTGGGACACTTTTTGTCTCAGGTGTCTGCACTGATTTAAAAATGTGAGAATATAATATTTGAAGCTCTACCAGTGGGTAAACAACTGCAGACTATTTCTAGGTTAAGGCATCATCAAAGCAAACACGCTGCAGATGAAAAAATGAGTATATTGGGGCATAGTGGGAAAAATCCCACAGTGAAACAACAGGGGAATAGTGGAATATTCTGGGGCTTTGGCAAGAAGTTTTCCCTCTTCCTATCTGGTCTAAAAAACTAAAAAAGATAGTAAATCTATTAAAATGCATTTTTCAGGCTGCTCTTTTGCTGCTCCATTGGGCATGAAAAATGCTTTCCATTGTATTTCTGGTATTTTGGGAGCTCCTTGATCCCGGGGCTGGAGCAGCCTGTCTCCTGCCTGGAGGCCCATCTGATAAGGGACATTTTGGCATAATGGTCCCAGCTCGTGGGCAGTGGAGGTGTCAGGGGGATGGGGACAGGTAACGCTCCACCTCACAGCCCCCTTTGCTCATCATTTGATCCTTCAATTCTTCCACTGGAGACTGGACCAGCTTTTGCTATCGTTTTGAAAAACACTGATATAAAAGAATGAAGTCTGTGTGCGTTTCCCATGACACTGAAAGGCAGCTCTGATCAAACACCACCAAGGGCTTGAGCCCCAGCCCAGCCACCTCTGACCCCTGGGGCAGATCTCATCCGGTGCCAGCTGTGAAGCCACAATCATTTACCCAACTGCCAACCCTCTAGGTTTTCATAGGTTTTGGTGTTAAACCAGGCAGATGTTTCTCCCCTGGACTACTGCCGGCGTTGGTGTTGTGGCAGTGGGAAATGGTGTGAGAACAGACTCACAGAAGGTGGCAGGGCTCAGGTTACAAGCCTGGAAAGGCTGAGGCTCCCTGGAGCCACGGACCTGGGCTGAAGAGGGGTGACACTGTCAGCAGCCTCCAAGCTCTCTTCCCACCGGGTCCTGTCCTTGCTTCAGCTGCAGGAGGGAGATGTTGGGGTGCCTCAGAGCAGCAGCTGGTCTGACCACTGCTCCCTTCTCTGGGCACCATGCTTGAGAATCCACCTACTCATCCCATCCCATCCCATCCCATCCCATCCCATCCCATCCCATCCCATCCCATCCCATCCCATCCCATCCCATCCCATCCCATCCCATCCCATCCCATCCCATCCCATCCCATCCCACCCCTCCATCAGCAGAGGTTTAGTAGAGGCTGGTTTGGGTGCTGTCTGCATCTGAAGGATGCCAGGCTGGGAAACCATCCTGAGAGCTTTATTTTTAACCTTGGCTCTCCTGTCCCACGGTGTCCCTGGGGAGGAGGGGGTCTGGCACACTCGTGGTCTTGGAAACAGCAATATCAGGAACCCAGCAAAATAGGTTGCCAGCATGGAGAATATTTTTTATTTTAAGCACAGTATTTTAAACACACCATGTCCTCCTTCCCCGGGGGCAAGGCTGAGAGACTTTAAAACTATTTTTTACAATTGGTTTTTCAAATTCATTTCTCATCAGGCCTTTTCTCACACCCAGTCAGGTGTGGTGCCCTGGGGGATTTGAGCAGCCGGAGGGATGGATCCCGGGGAGCCTCGCAGGGGCTGCCTCCTGCCCACAGAGGGGGACATCTCCAGGAAACTGCTGGGCCACGGGGCACAGCCCCTTGCCCTGCACTGGGGTGTGTGCCATGGCACCGGCCACTCGAGGGGCACGGGCAGGGTGAGCACAGCCCTGCCCAGCCCCTCCGGCCACCTCGGGGAACACGGGAGTCCCCTCCCGCTTGCGTCTCTGATGTAATGAAGTGTCAACTGCTGCCATCACCGTCCTCCACGTCCTTGAAACCCACACGGTTTAACCAAGAGTCTCTCCCATTTATCAGCAGTTAAAAATAGAGGGAAGGCTGCGAAGGACAGTCCCTGCTCCCCAGGAGCCGGGGCCACGCGTGGGAGTGTGACCTCTGCCGTGGGGTAGGACAGGGGGCACGTCCCTCGTCCTACTTGGCAAGAGCATCTCTGGACGTGGCTCCTGAGGCTGAAGATTAGACCAGCCGGGTGAGGGGAGGTGTGGACGCACACAAAAGATCAGCTCGGATCATTGCAGGCAGTAACTGCTGCCGTGCACTATCTGCCGAGCCCACAGTGTCTGCAGGCCTTCTAATGAGCACGGCATAAATCCAGGTGTGTGAGGAGGCAAACAGGAGCTGCTGCCATGGAACACGCAGCCTGCAAGTGCCCTAAATACATATTTACACCATGGAGCTACTGGCTCTGAAGAAGCCGTTCGAGCTGCCAGGCTGCTAATCCACATTTAATGCTGCTGGTCTGTCAGGTGAAAACGTTGTGTAAAATGATCCCCACTACAGAATCTGCTGCTTGGGGGCTGGGCACGCTCTGGGGTGATGTGTGTGAGCCTTGGCACATCTCTGCCCTGGCTGGAAACACAGGGAAGCCCGGCCTGGCCGTGGCAATCTTCATTCTCCAAAAGGCACCCCTGGGGTCTGGGTGTGTGCCAGCATGACCCAGGGGTTTGGCTTGGAGAGGAATGGGGCTGGGGCTGAACGTGGGGGTCCCATCCCAGCATTCTGCTGCCTCTCCTCCCCACGGCCGTGTGGTGACAGTCCCATCACAGCAGCACGGGCTGGACTGGTTGTTGGGTTGAAGCTGTGGCTGTGTGTTAGCAGTGCCCCGGGTTTGGGCTGGGCAGGGACCTGCCTCATTGTGGTTTGGGTTTGGAGGGAACGGGATGGTGGCACATTTGTTTTTACTGACATTGATATAATAATTCAGTTTCCTTCATGAATTAGATTTGGGGAATTTGAAACTTAACTCTGGTAGCGCTTCTTTCCCAATTTATTGCATATGCTTAAATAAACATGTTGAATTAACTTTATAAGGCTTGTAAAAACTACAGATAAAACCGCTCTAGAAAATCAACATTCTAAATCATGCTAAGTCTCTTCCCATTCTGCTCATCCTCTAGCAGGGCATTGACAAAAATATGAAATTGATTTGGTTGAAGGGTGTTAAAGAGCCGACAGCCAAATGTCACAAACAATGAATGGCTGCAGTGTTGAGAAAATCAATAGGGAGGTTAAAGCTGGGCTTGTGAAAGACTTGGCAGACTGCTCTGTTCCAGGAAGATATCTGTCTTCTGGCCTTGGTTGCATGATCAAAAGGAAAACTTGATAGGTTTAATGAAGGGAGATACTGTAAAACTGACAACAGAAATATAGACACTGTGGTAAACTGCAGTGCACATCAGCGAGTGGGGCTATTAGATACATTTTTCAGTCTGAAAAAATATTTATAGGTAAAGATGTCAAAAAAATATTAGTGCATTCCTCCATTTTTCCCCTCTTGTTCCCAATCACAGCCGTGTTTGCGTGATGCAAACAAAGCTTTGGCTCTGGGTTTAATTGTACAACATGATGGCAAACGTATAGGGCAAAATAATTAGCATGATAATTAGCAAATCGTAATGTTTTCAAATAATTGCGTGATGAGATTGCAGAGCCAAAGTGAGATTGGAATCTCTTCTTTACTTGGAGATGGTATTTCAGCAAATTGTAAAAGAAAGTGAAAACAAGCCCCTGCTCCATCAATTAAAGGTGAGACCATGTGACACCAACTCTCCATCGTCCACCCGATGCCTTTCACACAGTCTCATTCTGCTCTTGATAAATACACAGCTGGCCTTAAAATCAGTTTTGTGAATATTAGATCTGCAAATATAAATGAGGAAGCCAGCCATTAAAAAAGGTTAATAATGTTAGATTCATTTTGGTTCTGAAATCAGCTTGTAAACAAAATTTGCCCTGCTTTACACCTGACCTATTAGCAGTACTCTTATGTAACATATCACATCATTAGAGAAAAAAATTGCGTCAGGGCTGAGTTACTCCTTCCCACGTGTTTGTTTTCCAAACACTGCATTGCACTTAAGCCTAAACTGTGTGGCAGTATTTGAAATAACGTGGCCCCTCTGCAGCGTGTATTTCCCAGCCCTGTGTTAGGCCTGAATGTTCCCTTCCCCAGCCTGGCCGGGCTCAGCGTTGCCTCTCAGTTCTGGGTATCCTGTCTCTCCTGTCTATCGAAGCTCCCTCTGTTTTTTCTTCTTTTTTTTTTTTTTTTTCCTAGAAAAATGAACTCATTAGTTTAAAACTCCCAAATGCCACATTCGGCTCAAACAGCGAAGATGATAACCTGTAAAAAAAGAGGAGAAAAGAGAGAAGGAGGCTGGCAGGTTTTCTGCAAGTGGACGCTGTAATAAAAATGCCCCCTACTTTGTCGGGATGGGGTTTGGAGGGCTGCTGCCATATGTTACTTTCCTTTTTAGCTGGGATTATGCCATCATTATTGCTGATAAAAGCTGTTTACTGCCTTGGCAGAGGAGTGATGCTTGGCGCAGTTTGGGAGCCGCCATTCAGTTTACAGAGAAGTGCATTTAGTGCCAGATGCTGGGATCCAGGGGCTTTGTTATCTTTTCCCATTATTGGGATCATCCATTGTGTGTTTTTTTTCTCCTTTTAACTTAGCTCTGGCTTTGTTGTTTGTGTTTTGGATTCACTTGCTCTCAGGCAGGTTGACAGGGCAGGTTTTAGCTCACCAGGCAGCGCTGCCGGTGGCTCACAGGGACCACGTCTCCTCCTGGCTCTGCTGCAGGAGGTGATGGGGTTTGGTGCCCCAGCACCTGCTGGTGCAGAAGGTGATGGTGGCTGTGGGGGAGCCCAGGTGAGGAGCATCCCTGTGTGGGAGTCAGCATGTGTGTTCCTAGAAACCTCAGTGCCCAGGGTCTGGCACAACCATGGGGCTGCAGTGAAGCAAGAAATGCAGAAAATGTCTAACCGAACGAGAACATCATATTTCAGTGTGAAGGTGGCATTGATTCATATGTAAATTCTCTGAGTGAGGGCTAAAGAGCTGTTGGCCAGGCAGCAGTGCTGTTGGTGCCAGACTTTTCCTTAAAAGCTGTTGTGGTGTCCATGGAGAAGGGACCATATGTGGGCTGGATCATACTAAAAGCTGAGGGAGGAGGCCAGCAGTGCCAGGGTGGTGACTATGCCACCGGGTACTGCTCTGTGGGGGAGACTAGGGCACCTCAGGGTGCTGCCCCCATGGCCACATGAGCTGCCCTGGCAGCAGCCCAGTGCCATGGGACACTGCAGACACCAGGTCCGTGTCCCCAGGACTCACGCCTGGGTGGGCCTGAGGCAGCCCCCTGTGGCAGCACCAGCATTTTGGGTGAGGAACTGCCAGCTGGGGCTGTTCCCTGAGTTTTTGTGGTGAGGAGGAGCAGTCGTGGCCAGCATGGAGTGGTGGGGCTGTAATCCAGAGCTGGCACCTGAAATCCAGGTCTGACCCCAGTGAGTGCCTCCACACTGCTGGTCTGGTGGCCTCCTCCCAGCCAGATATCTTCTGGCTTCCAACTGGGAATCGGGCTGCATGTGTCTGTAAATCTCACCCTTGCTGGAGACACAGCCCTTGTGCTGAGTTAGGGGTTCCTCAGACATGCTGGGTGTGGGTCCCAGGGCTCTGGGGACCCTGTGCCACTGCCCTTGGCCCCAGTCCCGTGCTGGGTAAGCCGGCAGAGCCGCGGTGCAGTGCTCTTGTGGAGCTCCCCTTCACCTCCTCTGCTCCCGCAGTCTTTGGGGAAGAGGCTGTGACCTTATTTCTCCTGCTAAGAGAGATGCATCTGGAACCAAATGAGGGCAGTAAAGTATAATAGAAGGCTTTACAAATGAAAGTTTTGTTTCTGCTGGTGCAATACCTTGTTTCCCCCTCTTGTATCCTGGGAAATCAGGCTGATCAATAGTTCCCATTTCAGCACAACTGCAGCCAGCATTACAACTGTACAAAATTTACAACATTGTCTGCTGTAAATTTTAATTGGAAAAGCCTAGTAGCTTCACCCTCGAACTTTGCACCTTTAAATGTATTTGATTTTAAAAAATCAAACAAATTTACAGTGTATAACATCATGTCACATGCTGTGTATTGACGGCGCAATAGAAGTAGCACAAACCCACCTTCCTGCTGGAAGAGAAAATGGCTGTAAAATACCTGGAAAAGGTCGGGAGTGTGATGAGGATGTGTTTGGGAGCCAAGGAGCCCATGGTGCCAGGCAGGTGCCGACGGGAGGGATCCCCATCCCGCCCCTCGTGTGGTGCTGCAGCCTGGCAGCCGCCCCCAGGAGCTGCCGCGGAACACGCCGCTTTCAGCACAGCTTTATTTCTGTCACAGGTCAGGCTTAAAATGCTGTGTGATACAGTTATTGACTCTAATCTGGGCATAAACACAAGTCCTCAAGCACCAGCCCAATTAATAATTTGCATAATTAACACGCATATTAAATAGGGACTGGCCCTGCATCTGTATTCGCAGTGATCGGGGTAATGAGGGCTAGCGGAGCGGCGCCTCGGGCTGGCGGGAGCAGACGTGTGGCAGTAGTAATTTTTGCTTGGATTGACAACTGCTAGACAAGCAGTCCCAGCATAAAACTAAACCCCGTTTGGCAGAATTAATCGTTGACAAACTGCTCTTAAAGCTGTAACATTGTTTCTGTCAGTTGTTCGGTTTGATGTCACTGTTAGACATAATAAATCAATAGTGTCAGAATTTGGTAATGTTTATAGCTAGCAAGGTTTATTATTTCATATGACTGTCATGTACAAATCGTGGTATCATGCCTGCCTCTAAATTATCAAAGGCACAATATTGCTGAAATAGATTTCGTAAATTCCTTCTCCAATTGATCCTGTTGATTGTTAGCTGCGATGGGGCCCACTTGTGTTTTGGGAGGGGTGAGTTTTTTCTCTGGACATTTTTTAAAGACAAGTTTGAGCCATTGTACACAGCAGGATTTATTGTTGCTGTCTCCAGCCCGGGCAGCAGCTCTCTGCTTTATGGACCTCACTTCTCCTGCTCCAGTCACAGCTTCCAGGCTGTCAGTGAAGCCAGTGCAGGGTGGGCACAGCCGGAATGCCCTGATCCAAGTGGGCTTGAAATCCCACCCCATGAGAGGGGCCAGCCCTGGGACTCCTGCTCTCACCTGGGGACGTGCTGGGATGTGCAGGGCTCTCTGTGCAGGGGGTGTCTGTGCTTGTCTGGTCTGGAGCCTGAACTGATGGGGTGAGAGCACTGTGTGGATTTGGTGGTGCTGGCGATCCCCTCCCAGGGGTCACCCTATGCTGGGGTCCCTCTGCTCTGTCATGACCACGTGCCAGCACCACACAATGCCCACAGCTCCACGTGGTGCCAGGGGTGACTCTGTGCTCACCCTTCCCCTGCTCTCCTGGCACCATCTCACCCCAAACACCGTGGTTTGACCCATCACACCTTTCTGATTGTTGCACATCCCCTGGGACCCCCTCCTGCACCCAAAGGGACAGGACAGTCCCTGGGCTGGGCTAAAACTGTCCCCTCACCAAGGCAGTGCATATAAATTACAACAATAAATTACTGCAGCCCCAGGGTAAAAGAAGCATCAAGTTATGACTTTTACATGAGTATTTAGTCAGCCATTCAATAAAAAATAGGTCTTCCAGTTGCACAGTACCATTTATCAGCTCCATATTTATTATTTATCATAGCTACACATGATGCAAATGCGAATTACCTCGCTGCTCCTCTGAGGAACACTTGCTTTTATAGAAATGTAAACATATATAACACAGTTTGTGGAGTCAGAGACCCGGCTTTGAAAGGGAAGAGAAATTAGGGATGCAGATTTTATTTTTGCTTTCATTTCTATGTGATAAATTATCCTTCTAAAGGTCATTTCCAGGAGTAACTTTCCCTAACTTTGCTGCTCTGTGGGCAGCTCTGGAAAGGGATGTGTGGAACACTCGGTGCCCACTGGTGCCTGGATACTGTGGGGTCACAGCTCTCCTGTCTGTGGACAAGACTTCTGTAGGTGTTTGCACGGCTCCTGGTGAGGGCTGATCCTAATGCCAGAGTGGGGCTGATGTTCTCTGTGCCCAGAGCTCTGCAGGGCTCACATATCCATGCCTGGAGCACTGCTGGGCTGGCCAGGGTTGGGGACCCAGTGGCTGGAGAGTGGGTGAGAGGGCTTTGTCCACGCTGGGTGTTCCCACCCCCAGGATCAATCCTCTCAGGCAGTGGCAATCATTCATAGGCAGGAAATACCTGCAGTCATTAAAATTCCTCCCACATTTATTCCAGCTCTGCTAGTCTATAAAGTGATTTCAATTCTGAAAGAGGGATTTGAAGCTTTCTTCCCTGCTCCATGTTTCTTGAGTTTCTGGGGTCCTGCGGGGAATTTCAGGCATGGAAGTATTTCACTTACATGAATTGCCTTTCAGTTTCAAAATTCTTTTTACATCTGGGAACCCCTTCCTGGTGGTAGGGCTGAGGGGCAGGGGCAGGCCAGGATGCTGTGCTGGGCATGACGGGGGGCTGGGACACGGGGGTGACAGGGGCTGGGACACGGGGGTGACAGGGGGCTGGGACACGGGGGTGACACAGGGCTGGGACACAGGGGTGACACAGGGCTGTGACACGGGGGTGACAGGGGGCTGGGACATGGGGGTGACAGGGGGCTGGGACACGGGCGTGACAGGGGGCTGGGACACGGGGGTGACAGAGGGCTGGGACACAGGGGTGACAGGGGGCTGGGACACGGGGGTGACACAGGGCTGGGACACAGGGGTGACACAGGGCTGGGACACGGGCGTGACAGGGGGCTGGGACACAGGGGTGACAGGGGGCTGAGACACCAGTGTGGCACACTGCCCAGAGCAGGGGTGCAAATAGGCACAGCACTACCGTGGCCTTGCATGGGCACCAGGACGTGCTGTTCTGGGCCTCCACTTGTGAAGCCCCTGCTCATCCTGTGGGGACTGTCCCCTCTCTGTTACAATGACCCCCACATCCAGGCAGGGCAGGTGCCCCCTTGGCTGAAGGAGCAGCACGTCCCTGGGTGCTCCTGCCCCGTGGGTCACTCTTGTCCCTCGCCATGGGAATGGCATCTGGAGCTGGGGTGCTGCCCTCCCAGACATGGCTGTGTCCCCAGGGGCAGGCAGGAGAGCTTTGCTTCTTTCTTTGTATCAAGTGATCTAAATGTCCTGGGAAAAGTGTAAAGGGCAGGAATGAATTGCTGAAGAGTTAAAGTTGGTACAAAGCTGAAGGGTTCCAGGTCAAAGCCCTGGGGCACGGCGGGGTCTGTGCCTCAGCCAGGCTCTGTGTCCCAGAACTCAGGGGTGGTATTTGTGACAGAGAGCTGCCACGGGGGCCAGGCACTGTCCCCTCAGCCCGCCGGGGCGCCTTGGCACCTCTGGCAGCGCCCCAGGCTCCGGGGCACCATCTGCTCGGGCTCAGCACAGCCCTCCCCGCGGCAGCCGGGGCTGTGGGCACACGGTACAGCCCCCGGGGTCTCGGCGGCCCGGCAGCCCCGGGCCCAGCCCAGCAGCAGTGCCAGCAGCAGGGGATGCGGGCAGCAGCCGGCGGTGCTCGGTCCAGCCGCTGCCACACACGGCTGTGCTGCCCGAGGAGGGTCCTGGGGCTGGCACGGGCACTGCGCTGACCCTGCTCGGGCTGGCCTGGGAGCACTCGGGCTCCTGCCGCTGCCGCTGGCACATGGCAGCAGCGCCTCGGCACCGACTCTCTCGGGAGCTGCTGTCCCCAGGAAAAGCTTTTCCTACGGGCGGCCCCGGCTCCCAGGTCGGGGAGGGAGCAGCCGGAGCTGGCGGCCGGCTGGATTTTCGGGGGGGAGGTCATTAGTTACCGCATCGAGGGCTGCACGGGAGAATAACAGCACATCAGTTAGGATGCTAATTCACTCGACTGGCAGCGAGCGCTGGGAATGACAGCTTGGAGGGGTGCGGGGGAGGGTCTGAAAATGGCAGCAGATTGGTATTTTGAAAGGGGAGGGAAGTTT
The DNA here is from genome assembly GCA_017589585.1 of Phylloscopus whistleri. Classification (NCBI taxonomy): domain Eukaryota; kingdom Metazoa; phylum Chordata; class Aves; order Passeriformes; family Phylloscopidae; genus Phylloscopus; species Phylloscopus whistleri. Next base: position 4,944,492 of record JADMLD010001555.1, on the reverse strand, counting down.
TATAATGATGAATAAGAAAGATGACATTTGGTGCTCACATTTCCCGTGCGTTGGCTGTCCGCGGGAGGGTCAGTGTGCGGAACCTCCCGCAACGAGCCCGGGGCTGCCCAGCAGCTGACTGGGAGTGCACCCTTCCAGGGAACAAAAAGAAAGGCCCAGATAATTAGGGCAAGTTGAACTGCAGGAGGTAGCCAGCTTCTCGGCTGCCTTTTGTATATTCATGACCCAGCTTGATTGATGGAAGGACAGTGTTTGGTGACACTGTCATTTGCAAGTTGAAAGGTAGAGTACAGGCTGGAGCTCTGCTCAGATGTGCCTTAAAGGGTCCTACAATAAGCTCATTTGGATGCTGATGATGTTCGCATCTGCATTTCTTTGTTTCTAACTGTTTCAGGAGGACATCTGTTAATTTGTATAGATTAGCTTGGATGCTTTCATTTAAAAACATCAAATTATGGAGCAGGACTGCTTATTATAAAAGTTTCCAGGAAAGTTTAAACTGATTTGGAAACCATGCAGAGTGTAAGATTTAAAAGCAGAATTAAAAAAAAATGAGAGTATTTTTTACATTTACATTCAGCCTCCCATGCCCAGGAATTAAGACTTGCGTTTCTGCTGCAATGTTATCAAAAAGTGATAGCAGAAGTATCTGTTGAATTATAAATTTCAGGATAAATGAGGCTTGCCAAATTTCATATCTGCTGGGGAGAGGAGGCCCCCTTTGCTGGACAGTGAAAGCCTTTACGTACGAAGGCGGGGGGGAAGTGAAATGTAATTAATTCAAGAGGGGAAATGCTTTTACTGTGTAATATTTAGCCACATATTTCAAGCATAATGGTGCTTCTGTTAGAGCAGTTGCAATTTTTGCAGGTACTGTTTTCAGAGGGACAGTGGGCTGGGAGCTGGGGGAGGTTTCACACCGCAGGTCTGGCTGCCCTCGATGCAGCAGCTGTTGGTTGACTCCGTGTGTGCCAGGTCGGGCAGCCTGTGGGTCCCTTCCTGCTGGAGCAGCAGCCAGCTCCCAGACCCCAGCCAGCTCCCAGACCCCAGCTCCCAGACCCCAGCCAGCTCCCAGACCCCAGCCAGCTCCCAGACCCCAGACTCCAGCCAGCTCCCAGACCCCAGCCAGCTCCCAGACCCCAGCCAGACCTCAGACCCCAGACTCCAGCCAGCTCCCAGACCCCAGCCAGACCCCAGCTCCCAGACCCAGCCAGACCCCAGCTCCCAGCTCCCAGACCCAGCCAGACCCAGCTCCCAGACCCCAGCCAGACCCCAGCTCCCAGACTCCACAGAGCTGGGCAGGCAGCAGGCACAGGGATGGCTCACCCCCATGTGCAGTCCAGTGCTCAGGCCTTTGGCAGTGACCCCTCCTCATGTGTCCCTTCCCTGGGCCCTGTCTGTGGCTGCTGTGGCTGTAAAACCTGGGCTTACTCCAGGTATTTTCAAGAACATTAACTCACATCCAAGCAGGCTCTGTTCAGCACTTCTGCTCTGCACCGTGTGCCTGCTTCCCAAGAGAGCCTTCGCCATCCTTGGCCCCGTGGTCAGAACCACGGGAATTGGGGTCAGGGCAGTGCCCTAGGCTGGGGCAGATTGGCTGCCCTGCACTCCCCTGCCCGCTCCTCCTTGTGCACAGCCATGCTGGGCTCAGCACCACTCTGCTAAGGATCCTCCTCAACAGCGCTTGGGAATTGATGGCTATGACTCCCATCTTTGTATTTACTCCAATTAACACATAAATCCTAATTACCCAGGTCATAGGAGCTGGTAGGCCATAAATGGAGTGGGACATGGCAGAGCTTGGCAGATGCCTGGCCTACTTGGCCAGAGAAAGGGAAATACCAATGTAGGAGGCACCAGCAGTGAGCAGACATGTGGGACAAGGACCACAGACAGCCCCAGGCATTGGGATGGGCCGAGACCCACTCGAGACCCACTCATACATTTGAGAGGTTTTGGCTTGGGCTAGGAGAGAGTCTGGGGCAGCCCTCACCCCTCCCAAGCCACATTCTGGCATGTGTCCCCACCAAACAGAAATGCCCATCACCCCCAGCCTGGTGGGCACCTGCAGGGTCGGAGGGCACCTTCCCCGCTCCGCGCCCCGCAGCGCTGTGTCCTGGCACGCTGCAGGATCCTGGCAGCCATCCCAACACCGTGTGCATGCCCTCCTGTCAGAGTCACAGGATGGAGATCAGTGGAGGGTTTCTAGGGCAGCCGGCTGCTGACAGTGGCCAGGAGCCATGCTGGGGGCGAGGGCAGCCCCGGGCAGGTTCTGCCAGCACGGGGGGGCACCCGGGCACTGCGCACCGGCCACAGCCGTGTAGGGTGCTCGGGGCTGGGTGGTCCATGGGGTGTGGGATGGGTGCTGGCAGTGTGGTGGCTGGGGAGCACAGTGTGCTGATGCAGGGTGTTATGATCACAGCATATGCTGGCTATTAGTGTGCCTTTTATTTAATTTTTTTTTAATACGATCCTACATCGCTGTTGGCGGTGCAGGCATAATTGCTACCTTGCCTGAATGCAGCTGAGTTTGTAGTTACTCAAGCAGGAGGTTTTTAAAACTGTGAAATAGTTTCTCTTCCTGCATGCCCCCAGATCAGGTAGAAAATGGGGAAAGAACTGCTAAATGATGTATTTAGAAAAAGCTGTTCTACAAGAGTATTTGAAACATTACAGATCTGCCAGAAGGTCCATTAACATAAATGTTTAACTCAGACACACAAACTTATGTACCGAAATGAAAATGTTTCATGCATTAATTTGCTGCAGAAGGTACTAACATAACAATTAGAGCAACATTCTGCCTGCGTACACTTAAATTTCCTGGGGCAGTCTTTCAGTGGTAACGCAAGCGTTGATGTAGGATCTCCTTGACTCCTGGCGCAACACACCCCAGCACTGCAGTTCGTTCTGTTCAATCAAATTCGTACAGTTTCAAACCTGGCAGTGAAGGAACTGGGAGGCAGACAGTAATGCATGGTTTTGGGGAAGAGGGGCCTGACTTCAGTGCTCCTCTGGCTGCCATGTGCGGGTTAGCCAGCAGTGCGTGCCCACGCTGCCGACATCCCATTTTATCTTGGTGCACTTAGAAAGTGCTAAGGTGCACTTGGTGCACAGAGAAAGCTGCTTCGCCCTTTAGGCTGCTTTGAACGTGAATGGCAGACAGCTACACCATAGCAGAGGAACACCCAGGGCAGCCAGGTAACGCTAACCTCATTCCTTTGCCACTCCCAGTTTGTTTCTGTCAGCTCCAGCACCTTTGCTGGGCTTTGGGATTTTCCTGGCCCTGCCTGGCAGGTCGTTCTGCTCCCTCAGAGGGTATTGAGTGCTGAGTGCTCTCAGCGTGCAAGGCTGGCAAAGGTGGCTGGGAATGTGGGAGCGCCAGGGGTTCCCATGGCAGGCTGGGCTGGCCTTGGCACGCGGCCGTGTCACATGGCACCGCTGCAGAACCTTCCTCCTCCCCGCTAACGCTTGTCCTAAACTGAGCACCGTAGAATAAAAATGGAAACATAAAAATAGCAGTTGGAAAGATAAAACAGCATTTATAGTACTAATAAAACCGTTGTGGCTTCCACAGGAAAACATGCTCTGTAACCTAATGCTTACCTGGGAAGACTGTCGAGTTTCAGAGAGTTATAGCTGTTTTTGTAAGAGAAGCACAGAGATTTGCTTCAGGGCTGAGTGATAGATTCTCCTGCCTGGAGCATCCCAGTGTGTTTATACATGGCTTGTATGGCAGCTTTCATAAGACATTTACCCCATGATTTGCGATGAGCTTATGTGTGAATAATTAATGGCAATTAATCCTTAATTACAGTAATTAGGCAAGTCACAGGAAATTAAGCTGCAGCTGGAGAAGACCATGCCTGGGAAGAGAGGATTGGGGGCTGTGTGAATGTGCCATTCACTGACAACATTACGAGGATGAGCAGCATTCAGCAGCTTTGGCATTTCTATTGGCAGCCTTGGGTAGGACAAGAACGCTCAACATTAGCAGCAATCTATAGTTGTCTACAAGAGTTTTTAGTTCAAGTGCCAAAATGTTATGTTGCATATGGTGATTATCTAAGTTTATTGGTTGCCATAATTCAAATGGGTGTAATTGTTTTTGGCTTGATGGTGACATTAGAAACTGAAGCTTTTATGTGTTCATAGGTTCTGCTGGCATCAGCCATGGTTCAACTTCTAGAAACAATCCATCCAGGTTTGCAATTATGGAAACGGATTCTACAAATGGCTGGAAATTAACAGAGAAATTTTCAATGATTAAAAAAAAGACAACAGCAAAACTGGCAGTTTCTTAGTTGAGCAGCTAATTGCTTTATTATTAGCTGCCTTTCCCATGAAAATGAGGTTTGCATGAGGTGCAGCGTGTGCAGAGGCTGCTGTCTGGTTTGGGGAGTGGGACCAAGCGGGACAAAAATGGAAATGCTGGTGGGGAAGAGTTCACAGGGGAAAAGCCCATCTGAGGGATCTCCTGTGCTAATCCCAGCCACGCCATTGTACTGGAAAGCGGATCTGTGCTGGAAGCCTTTTGCCCTGGGCAACCCGCAGCGAGGCTGTTTGCAGCTCAAGAACTGCAGCCTTCCCCATCATTAATGTGCAAAGTTTTTAAACCTCATGATTAAACATGTTTCCGTAATTTACTGGGTTTCCAAGTGGCGATGTTTGTGCCAGCAACAATCTGGGGCAGAGCCGTGGAGGGAAGCACACATTAGTATCAATGGAACCTACAAAAAGCAATCAGTAATTTATGAGCTTGTGGAAAAATGCCCACATGTTCTCATCAAATTATAGGGATCCTATAATTTACTCAGTGACTACAAGGTGCACGCTCCCAAACCTGCTGTGGGGTGTTAACTGAACCTCTGATTAGATTTAATCCAAACAACAAATCTGTTAAAGGGTCCTGAATAAATAGGCTATATGGCCTGAGAAGGGCGTTATTCTGGAGTAAGATGACAACTCCTGAGGAGGTCAGTCAGTTCCACTCTAGAAATTAAAGTGACCTGCTGCAGGGTCGGGTGTGGCTGCAGCACCCAGCCAAAATCCTGCCTGTTCACCTCTGGCACTGCCAGCATCGAGCAGGGGGGGCAGGAGGGAGATCTCTCCTGTTTCAGAAATAAAAGCCTGGAGCCAGATGTTTGCAAGCTCTGTACTTGTTTGTAATATGGAAACATGTAAAAACTTCAGCTCCTTGCATGTGGAATCTAGATCAATTTTTAATTTACTTGTACGCATGGATGACTCATTTGAAAAAGAAAATTGTGGCATCAAAAAAAAAGACATTTCAGGCTGCATAGGTTGCTGCATTTATCTGTTTCTCGTGCACTCTGGAGTGGAAATAAGTCACAGTATCTTAATAATGGTCTTGATTTTATAAATGATTTTTCCCCTTGAAATAAGCAATCCATTCATTTTAATATGTAGAATTGGTTTGCTAGCAGGGCGACAGTTTAAAAAGACTTCCAACTGTGACACAAGTGCAACCATATTGCTTCCTATTACTCGCTAAGGTAGTTGTTTAGAAGAGAGAATGTTCTCCCTGGAAATGTTTAAAGTGCTGTAATTTTATTTAGGATAATGAGGATTTATAACAGTTTTACCATATGAAAACCTGCCTTTAGACAGAGTGAAATAGGTGGTTGGGTTACGGAGCGTGAGCGCGGCGTGGGGAGGTGTCGGTGTCTGCCCGGGCAGCGTATCCGTCACCGGGCCCAGAACCTTCCCCGCAGCCGCGTGGGATCATTCATCACCACCATCTATGGATTTCTCTGCTTTAATCGCTCTAGACGTTAATTAAAATCCTGTTTTATAGAATATTTTAATTTTGAGATTTGCCCAGCTGTACAGCCTCAGCTCCGTTGTCAGGGTTGAGCCGTCGGATAACAAATGGCTGAATTTAAGCCTAGTCAGGAATTTGGGGGGAATTCCTGGCGGAGCTGAGGGAGTTTGGCCGCGGGTGGATCGGGGCTCGGCGCTGTGCTGCTGCTCGGCTCTGCTGGAAGGTCGTTCCTCTGCGTTTATTTTTGTTGTTAGGCCTTTAAAAATTTTTCCCTCATTAAGAACGCTTCCCGTTTATTACCAGTCTCGCTCCTGGGCAGGATCTGCGCGGGGCCGGGCGAGGGTGCTGAGCAGAACAGTTAATGCCCTGCTCATAAATAGAAAGGAGAAGGAATTGAACTGTTACAGATTTTATCAGATTTTATCTCCTCACTGAAAATCTTAGCTCTCAAAACATTTCTAATTTCCCTTATTTGAAGGCTCAAACAGTTTCAAATTACTGCTCGTGGATTGTTCTTGACACCGAGAATGGTAAATTTGAGCTGTGGAAACGCTGGAATGTGTGGTGTGTGCTTTTCCTGAACAAGGGAATTCAGCGGGTAAATTACAGTCATTTACTTGGAGTGTAATTTACTGAGAGCCTTTAGGCAAATGCAGGAGAAAGGACAGCAGGACAGGAAAAATAGCTAAAACAGGGCTCTCCCTCCCTCTGCATGAAATCCACTCTGCATCCACGTGATGGGGATAATAAAAACTTTCTTATTTAAAATACGTATAATTCTTATTATTTTTTCAATTCATAAGGCAGGCGTTTGTAAGTATGACAAATCTGTGTGAAGATAAGATTTTAAATCTTTCTAAATTATATACACATCTTCTTAGGCTTGTGCATTTTGCACTTCAGTATCTGCATGCAATCATCCCATATTTGAGATTGATAAAACTGTTAATTTTATGCCTAATAACAGGTCAAGCATCTGAAACTGTCATCATGCTATCTGGAAATTGCTGTTTTCATCCTATGAAAATATTCAATATTTATTCAATTTTTTAAAAATAAAAATGTTTATCTAATGGAATCTACAATGAAGAGATGCACTTGAGGTTTTATTTGAAATGAGAGCATAGAAAGAAATACCGGTGTGTATTTTTTCTTCATTTAAATGGTAGAAATATGGGAGAGAAGCAGCCAAGGACTTGTAATCTGCAGGTCCATGGAAGTGCAGGATGATGCTGGGGAAGTGTTGCGGCCTGGCTCCTGCGAGGTGGGAATTGCAGAGCAAAGAGCTGCGAGTGGGTTTGTGCAGCACGTTGTAATCTGACACTGAAGTTGTGCCCTGCATTCCCCATGTCATAATTGATGGCTAAGGAAAAGCACATGCTATGCTAATCCTTTGTTGGAATAGCTTGTTAAACTGCGGTTGCCAATTTAAAATAAACTATGGAATGCCTGTCTGTATTTGAAGGTTTGCAGTCTGCAGTTTTAAACAGTCATTTTAAAGCTGTTTTTCAACTTTATGTTGCATGCACACTGTCTGCCTGTGCACACAAGGTCAGCGTGTTCGCCGCTTTAATAGCCGACCATCAAGAACAAAATCAATGAGCTGCGTGTTTCACACCAGTATCACAAGGGATTTTCCCATTTATAGCACATTTGTGTACTGATCCTAAGTTTAAATGACAATATTGATGCCCTATTAGATCCGTGCCGAAACGGACGTTGTGCGGTTCCTGCTCGAAGTTGTCTGAACTCGCTCCTTTCCCAGACTCCTGTTCCACTTTCTGTCCGGCTGCCAAACATAAATAAGCCCAGTGCATGTCCCCGTGCTGTGGAATGGGGCTCGGCTCCCACGTCCCTGCTTGCAGGAGGGGGAATTCCTTGGCTGCAGATTTCAGATCCAGATCTTCCGTAGTTGCTGCGAGGAGGATTATGAGGCTGCGTCTGAATAATCATCTGCGTGCTGATTACGGAGAATAAAGTGGCATTATTGCTTATGGATGAGAGAAGGCAGTGCTGCCCTGGGAAGACGCAAGTGCCAGTTCTGTGGGAATTTTATGAGTCCTGGTGCGGTGTAATCAGCTGCCGCCGGCTCTGACGGAAGGATAGCTCCCGGTCTGCGGGGGAATAGATCCTGTGCTGCCGAAAGGAAATGTTACTTGTGCAGAAGAAAATGATTTAATGTTGGTAGAAGGGTTATTCATTTATAAGGGATTAAAAATGACTTCAATATAATACCTTTAATTTGTAATAATGGTCTGCGGGGCTGTTTCCTGTCTAAAATAAACCGTTTGACTGGCATGTTCGTTTGATCCATTCAGTACTATGGGATATTAGAGGGATAAAGGTATTCTTTTCAGTTATTGTATATTCCGTTAAAGCAGTGAGGGCCTCGGGTGGCAGCGAGGTGTCAGCATGTCCGTGGCCCACGCCTGACCCTGGGGCAGGGGGTGCTGCCTCTGCCGGGGTGGGGGCAGGACTCGGGCACAGGCAGCATATCTGCTGCTGGAACTGCTTTCATGGCAGCAAAGCAAGGAGAAGTCGAAGGCCTGGCTGTGCAGAATGCCTTGGGCTTAGAGGGATTGCAAACAGGAAAACCAGCACGAAGGGGACCTTTGCACTTGAGCTCTGCTCATGATCAGCCACGTCCTCCTGTGCAGCAGAGGTGGGTGACACTTGCAGCCCGCACCCAGCAGCCACCAGCACCAGGCTCGCCCTCCTGCTGCCACAGCAGAGCCTCCTCTCACACACCTCCTTGGCAGCGTCTCTTTGGGGTGGCTGCACTCGTTCTGGGCACAAATCCCGGACAAAGGGACTGTGGCTGTGCCACATTCAGCCCAAAGGCACGTGGGAGAAAGGACGGGCACCCCGGCTGGAGCTGCCCACAGGGCCCGTGTGTGTCCCCTGGCAGGGCTTGGTTTGTCTGTTCACTGGGGAGTAAACAAGGGGAGAACAGGCTTGCTCAGATTTGGCAGATGGGGGTCATCAGTTTTTAGCATTAAACAGCAGATTTCACTATTTCTTGTTTTGTGAAAGCTACTGGTTTTGGGGATGACCAGGAAATTTCCACATTCTAGACAAAAAAGACTTCAAGGTTCCTGCATTTACAGACACATCAAAAAGGTGACCCAGAGTCTCCATTATGGGAGAGCAGATAACCAGGGTCCACATTTATTGCTGCTAAAATTCTTGTGCTTTTTGAATTAACACGATGTGGGGAGAAGGAGGCAAGAGTCTGAAGGGTACTTTCCTGAACTGTGGTATTAGCAGCTGGCTAAAGGGCAGCAGCACTCTCAGAAGATCCGAATAGTGCTGGTGTGCCTGGGAGCAGAAGGCAATAATGAAAGACAATGCAGAAATCCTCAAATTCCAGAAAGAAACATACCAAGAGGTGTGTTTCTCAGTGTAACTACAGACTTTCAGTGTAGCTAAAGAATAAGCAGCAAAGCAAATAAACATATAGTGCTTGTAAATTTCCTTTTGTTCCAGATCAAAAATACAAGGCAGAGATCTGTCTGGTAGTGAAATACAGGCAGGATTAATCTGAATAAACATTTCCAGCGTGGCTGTTGTGGAAAAAAGGCATGTTCTGCTTGCAAGGCTGGGTACAAAGTGCTGAGAACAGGGCAGGATCCTGCCCTCCTGCTTTAAATTCGCGTGTATTTAGTGCAGAACTGCTGTCTGGTTTACTGGGAAAGAAAAAAAACCAACAGAGCCAATTTTGATTGGAACAGGCAGGATTAAAATGCAGGATTATCCCTGCAAAGGCTATATCGGGTACGCGGCTCAGTGACCTTTTTGAGGAGCGAGCATGTGTGGAGCTGTGCAGGGATAAATCCTTGTGCCGTGGCCTTCCGAGCGCGGGGACACGAGCACGGAGCTGCCCGGGCTGCTGGCCCTTACCTGGCACCAGCACAGCTTCCTGTGTGCACATCTCATTCCAGTTCTCGGCCCAAACGGTGTCTTTGTATTAATATGTGCCTGGAAATAACGTTCCTATAGGTTCAGGTGATATAAATAATGTATGTGGAGAAGCTCATAAATGTAAGCTCGAATTTTCCTCAGTAGTTTTTGTTCTCAATCACCTTGATGAAACAATCTTGAAGGCGCTCTCCTTTCCGTGGCATTTGGAATGAGTCCCTGACAGGCTGATTTTCCACCCCTGTTGTGATGCTGCTTTCTCTAGTTAATATTCCTCTGTAAGTGTCGTACCAAAGTAAACCAAAGGAGCCCGGCTCATGACACTAAGGCTGCATTTGCATTAATTATGCAGTCAGGGCTGGTGAGAAAATGCTGTCACAGAGAGAGAGGCAGTAAATGAGAACCCTCCGAGTGCGCCTGAATGAAGAGCATTAAGTTCATTTACATGGGCGCAGGCCGCGAGGCTGGCAGGGAACAATGGCTTTGCTCTTGTCGCTCGCCGCCGTATTGTTCTGCGGCTTAATGACTCCTCGGCAGAGTGGGTGCGCTCACAAAGACACAGCCACCATCCCTCCGGTATTAATAACGGCAGTAATAATTAATAATATCCCTCTAATCGGGAAGCTCACGGCGCCCCGGGACCGCTGAGGCGCTGCCCGGCGGGGAGGCCGCGGCCCGGCCCGGCCCGGCCCCGGCGGGAGCCCCCGCGCCCCTCGGGAGCCCCGCACAGGGCGGTGGGCGCTGCCCCCGAGCCCCCCGGTGGGGACAAGGCCCTGCCGCTGCCCGGGGCCACCACCGAGCCCTGCCCGGTTCCCGGCGGGGACAGGCCCGCGGACAGCACCGTCATGGTGCGGTGGGTGCCAGGGGCTCGGCTGTGCGGCCTCTGTGGGACTGCAGGGCCAGGCTCCGGCAGAGAAGAGCAGCGATCTTTGAATTTGTTTATTGACAATGATATTTTGTCTGTTTCCAGCATCCAAGGCTTTAGTTCTGTAGCGAGGTGACTCCTCGTGGTGCCAGGAACAATGGTTGGAGATGGGTGGCTGTTTTTGCCCTCTCCCTTGCCCTGGGTGGGTGACACCGGGGCTCTCCCATGGCCAGCCCATGGCCCAGAGCCACCGTGAGATGCCAGACTCCTCTGGTTAACACCACAAATCAGGGGTGGGAAACTGCACACGTGTGAAAATATTTACTGGACGTGGGACTGAGTAAACTGGAACTGAGGGTTTCATGAGACTCCCAGTGCCACTTTGATCTCACCATGCTCACAGCCATCAAAAACCTCTCCAGATCCTTCTGCCTCTCTTGTTATAGAGTGAATGCAAAATGTGTGACCCATACAAAGATGACCATCTATAAAGATGACAAGAAATATCAATACATATGTAAAAAATTAAAGGCGAGCACCTTGATACTTTTATGCAAAAGATTAATCTTGCAATATTATATTGTGATGCAATAGTTTGGGGCAATTTTCATCGAAATGTGGAGGTTTCTTTTAAAGTTCAAAACTTGTTGTCATCTCTGTTTATGTTCAAGATTTCCAGACACTTTAAACTACAGTTTAAATAAGTGACTATTTTTATTCATATGCTGACAAAATTTTCCTTGGAATGATTTATATTTCAATAATAGTTTAAATTATGTTTTGCATTCTGTGCTTTGATGTCATGCAGGAAGTGTCATCACAAGATAAACTTTCACATCTGAGAGTCAATAAATTGTACTTAGGTAGTCTAATGAAAATATTGTGAATGGCTACATGGTGTTCTATCCAGTACAGCCAAGCAGCACAGATACATGTAGATATTTAACAAAGGGCTGTGTTTGATCTCACGGTGTCATTGGCTTTGACACCATGGCACGGTACCAGTTTACAGTGATACGAATCCTATAATACTATATCATGCTTTTATCCACTAAATAAAAACCTGCCCTATGTTTTATTACAAAGTAGGTGGCCTGGAGGAAAAATATATGTATTCTTTCCTTTTGGAATAAAATATGCATTTGGGCTTCTCATTTCATCTCCAATCTGTGTTATTCCTTAAAAATGCAGAACTGCCTGAAGTCCTCTTTAATATTTAATTCAACAACTTTTTAATCTGTCATTATGCTGTGATGAAGTAAGCATCAAGTGTCGCTGAAAAAGATTAAATTATACTTGGAAATAGGAATTGAAATGATTTAGGGTTGGAGGCTGAATATTTGCTTTGCACAAGTAATAATAGTGGGAGCTTGGGTGAGGCACGGGTTTGGATCTGGCTCTAATGCCTCTGCCGATCCCCTCTCCCTGGTGGCTGCCCCTTGATTTACTCTGGCACTGCCAAACTTGATTTGATTTAAATGGAGGTAGGAAGTGGAAATTCCACACTACAATACATTAATTACTCTCTGCTACTCCTTACCATGATTTTCTTTTTCTCTGTAAACATAATAAACACTGATGCAGCAACCAAATGGACAGCCGCTCTGAGCTGCCTGATGATTTCTTGTTAGCAAGCTTATCTTAAAATGGAAAAGCAGGAATGCTTGATATCTACCTCTGGAAGAATGTGAAACAGAGGAACACTTGTTCCATTCATGAGGGGGCTTGTGCCAGCTTCATCCAATTGCTTAACTCGGGCTTTCACTCTCCCTCTTTTGATGTCACCCTTGGATTTCTCTGCCATGTTCTGGAGAGAAAGGGGAGAGCAATATCATGGAAGAGCAGTATCACATCACAGCTGTGAACCTTGAGAGACGCAGATTCAAAATCTGCTTTCCATGGAGCCAAAGCAGCAGTGCTTGTGGCCCTGCTCTGGTCACAGTCTGTGCAGGCCAGAAGCCTCATTGGGGTTTGGCTCTGCTGGACACGACTCCCGTCTCTGGCAGGGCCCAGCACCCAGCAGTGTGGGATGGGGCTGAGGTGGGACAGGAGGGAAGGTCCGTGGTGTTTGGGCAGGGCACCGGTGATGCTGGGCATCTCAGCACCCTCCTGCATGATAGGTAGTTCCAGTTACAAAGAATAAAGAACATTTTGGAGTTGTGGTGAGTTTTCCAAGGAAGATTATCTTTGCAGCTCTAACGATACCACCTGACAGAGGAGAAGCTGTCTCCAAGCACAGCTTTTCCTTAGGTCTGAGGGAGAAGTGTCAGATTGTAGGAACACTGTGGGAATTCCTTTAATGGCTACCTGAATGACATGGAAGTGATGTCTGCACTAGTACGAGGTCTAGTCAGAGTTCAATACACTTCGCAGTCCCATTCCAGAAATGGCCCCACAGTATTTGTTTACAGTTCTGGCAAAACCTTGCTCTTCTACAGCAAATAGTAAAAAAGCCTCCATTCCCTCCTAGCCAATGCATTATTTATAATTATTCTCTTTCCTAGTAGAAATGTGAATATCTATATAAATAATTGATTGCAATTATTAATTGGGGAGCATGCAGTATTTTTACAGCCCTTGTGTTACCTCGAGGGGTTCTGAGTGCACCGGCGGCTCTGCCGGGTCCCGGTCCCTCTGTCCCGTGGCCGGTGCCCCGTGCCCGAGCCCGGGAGGGTTTCCCTGGGGTGGAGGGGCTGCAGGGAGGGGTGTGCCCATCGAGGGCACGGCTGGGTGTCCCCCTCTGCTGGCCCCGGGGCTGTCGGTGCCTGCTCTGGGCTTGTGCAAAGGTGGATTTCATCTGACAGGGACAGAAGTTTTTTCTAGTCTGGAGAGATGTATAACCTCTGTCAGAGGAGCAGCCTACTCTGTGCTGCTGTAGAGCCAAGCACCTTTTAACCTCTTCAGACTGTAAATTCTGAGCAGTTGATATTTGAGTGTAATTCCTCTCCAACTGGCATTATTATTTGATTGCAATGAATTACCTTTTTAAAAAAAATCATAAGTATAAATTCACTTGACTGATCCTGCAAATTATTTATGATGTAGTGTTTTGGTCTAGGATAACCTTTTAAAATAAATCAGTTTTTCAATAATAGTTCAATGTTTGCCCACCTAATGGTGTTCCCATTAAGATCTGCATTTGTCACCAACCTGCCTTTTCTGCCTGTGCAGGAGACAAGTCACCGCCCCTAAACCCACTCTGCTTGTAGGGTAAAGTAAATGCATGTCTTTGTAGGAGAATAAATAAAAAGAGCAAGCTGAGTCAATAAGCGGGTTCAATTCCTGCCTGCAGCCATGGCGGACAGCTCATTTGGTAGATGTGGGTGTTTTGTTTACATTTATAATGCAGCTTTATTTAATGCTGACAGATATAGCTTGTGGCAAATGATAGTCAGAATGTATGAGCAGTCATAATGCTTCTGTCTTCTTATAGTGTGCTGCTGAAAATAAGCAGTTCACCTCTGTTTTTATTGAGGAAAGGATATGAGACAGCTATAGCTTCGCGAGGCTATTTATTGAGTTGTTTTACTAGCTGTGAACATGCCGCTTTATAGCAGTTGTGAAAATGGACTTTGCTAGTGTGTGGGAAAGGAAATAACATTGCAGTATACAAGGGTAGTAAAAAAACCCTCTATAAATAATTTTTCAGACTGAAGAATATTCTCATTTAAACAGCTAGAGAGCCTGGTGATTTTTGCCAGCTGCCAGCTCTTCCCAGGATGGCATTGGGTTAAAATTGCTCCATCAAATGCTATTAATATTTTAATGTCAAAAAATAAAATTTGGATAAGCTGTTTCGAGCTGAGGTATTCCAGAGCTTTGTGGGGAAGTTTGGTGTTGTTGCTGAGTTCTGTATATTCACACACCCTCCATGTTTCATAGTGCAGTGTGATCCTTAGACCGGCAGGGCTGGGAGGAAAGAGCCGTGCTCGGCACAGCTGGGGAATGCAGGTTTGGTTTGGAATTGGTGTGACTTCACCCTTCCACGGGGGCTCCAGGGGGCTCTGGTGGCACAGCTGGCCCTCAGTGAGCTCCCGTGGGGTGCCAGCGGTGCTGTAGGGCGCTGGGATGTGCTCAGAGCCCAGGTGACTCCGGGAACGGGGTTTATCCCCGGGAACGTGAGGCGGGGCTGTGCCGCTGAGCATCCCGTGGGGATAAGGCTGCCCCGGGGGAGCCCCGGGTGCCTTTACCTGTGCAGGTGATCACTGGCACTGCTGCTGCCGGGCACTGAGCCCATGGTGCTTTGAGTCTTAAACGTGTAACCCATGGTCTTACAGATGAGGCAGGATTTCAGATCAATGCCTTTTCTGGTTTTATTCCCATGTTCAGCAGCAGCACTGAGGGGCACAAATCATTTTCATGTATGCAAAAATAATTTCGAAAATGGTATTAGTCTCAGCAGGTGAGGCCTTTTGTTTCTTCCATGTTTATGTACAAATTCCTAGGGAACAGTAAATATTAAATTGAAATAACCCTCCCTTATTATTACACAGCCAAAGATTCAATTTAATTCTCTTCAGATAAGGTTTTTCTGGACACATATTTGCAATTGCCTGTCCTGTAAATACAGTTCAGACTGTAGCCAGGGGCTCCTTCCCACCTGCCTTTTCTGCAGGAAAGGCACCGTATTTCTGTGCTTTTGGATTTTTTGGATGCAGACACCTTCCTTCTCACTCTCATTATGTTTATGGATGACAGGAGTGTAGTAAAATGTCCCCTTTCCCCTTAACTGGACGGAGAAATGGGTTAATCTCTCCACAGAGCCATTCCTCTACTTCACCACCTGTTTCCAAATCCCAGTTGTCAAAGGAAGAAAAATTCAGAGCCTGGTGTGGGCTTGAGGGCTGGAGGGATGGCAAAGCCCTGGCACCCCCGCACCCAGGGGTGACGTGAGGAGGGATCTGCTCTGTGTGTTTGGTTGGAGCTGGCAGTGTGACAGCTCTGGGAATGGCCCTGCTGCAGCTCACAGTCCATCGCCACCCGGGCTCCCACCCTGTGGAGCTGGCACAGGATGCTTTCTCCTGGAGAGCACAAGGGCATTCAAATCTGTGCTCTCCTCCTCTGATAAGATACCTTGGAGGTTATTCAGAGGTGAGATATAATCAGCCAAAATTTTACATTTTATTCTTTACACTACAGAATTAATTTCATTTTTATGAAAATAAATACATGGTCTAGCTCTCCTAATAAGACTATCTCCGTGGTGTTTAAGTAATAATCATTTATTGTTTAAATACAGTAGAGGCTGTAACAAAATGCTGTCAAGAGCCATCACACTCATTAACCTGCCAGCTAATTAGCCTCCTCCTGCCTGATTGCTGACAAGTTCTTCAATCTGAACCTATCACTGTTGTGTCAGCGCTGAAGCACCAAGCGAAGTGGAGGAGGGCTCCATTAGATGTTTGCGAACAAAGTCTGTGCATTAAAGGTTTGTTTTCTGCACTCCAACAAATGTTACAGCATTAATATTCTCAGCTATAATTAAATTGGCAACTCTTAATTATGGTAATTAGTGCATTAACCATGTCTTGCCCGGCGTCACTCGCAGGCGAAGCTCAGGGATGGAAGAGGAAAGCCAAGATGCTGCCCATTTCCTGGCAGAGCTGTCATGCCAGGGGGCACAGCCTCTGCCCCCGAGGCTCCAGTTGAGTAGAGGGCAGAGCTGGGGGAGACAAGGAAAAGCTGGGATGTGTTGGCACCAAACGCTAGTACTCAGTGTTAAGGAAATACCTATGGAAACAGAATGAATGCGAACGTCCCCGCCTGCGCCACCGGGTTGTCAGTGTTTGGTTGGGTAGTAGTGCTTTGGAAGGGCAGAGCACAATGCCCTTCCTGAGTCTCCCAGACTCTGCAATCACTTGCCCAAATTTTCACTCCTGGAGAATTCAGGAAATGAGTTTTTCCGGTTCCAGCTGGCTGCCTTTGAACTGATGTTCACATGACAAAACCAACCTGTGAATCACCATAATTTGCATTAGTGCCCTGGAGTTTGGAGAGCTCCAGCAGCAGTTGGCAGAGGCTGCACGTCCCGAAGGACCTGCAGATGAAGCTGCTTGTTCAGAAGATCCCCAGTTTTTATCCATTGCCTTGAGGCACTGTGCTTGGAAAAGACACAGACTAGTTTTGGTTCGTGGTGTAAGGACCGGCTGCACTGGTGCCTCGGAGTTGGTGGGAAATAGGTATCAATATATTTTTGAGGTCTTCAGTCCTAGTGCTCTTTAGTCAAGACTCCTCAGGACTTTGTGGTGTGATCTGAGTATCACAGTCTTACCTTCTGAAGAAACTGAGGCACAAGAGAGCAAGTGGTTTTTCTGAAATCCCATGACAGTTTTGGGATAGAGGTGGGGCAGAGACCTCAGTGCACAGCGCAGCTCACTGTTGCAGCTCCTACTTAGCTCTCCCCTCCTTTGTCTCGTATCCCAATATGTTTTGGAGTTCACCAGGCATGAGTCTGGATAATTCCTGTTCTGCCATTCTGGCCATGCTGGGAATGTTTGGAAATCACAGCAAGGTCAGTGCTAAATGCTAAACAGCCAGTGAATAAAGATCTGGTGCTCATCTGAGCTAAACTGGAGACATAAAGACAGATAAATGTGAGTGTAGCTCCCAGCACTGAGGGTAAATGGCCCCAGCGAGCTGGCAGGAGGGTCTGAGGGACCTTGGTGCACCTGCAAGTGGTGCTGCAGGTTCCTGTGCGTGCAGCCGCGCCAGGGCAGAGCCAGCAGCTCTGCTGGAGTTGTGCCAAAGGACCCTTCCAGTCAGCCCCAAACCTGTCTCCCAGCTTCTCCCCTGACTCCAGGGAGAAGGAAGTTCTGCCTGATGTCTCTGTGCAAGGCAGCAGCTATTTAGGGGCAGCGATTCTTGCTACTTTCAAAGGGGGGAAAAGTGTTACCTTGATATGTGCTCTTTTTTTTCCCTGGTGCATAATAATTCCATATGTATATAGGAAAAGGGGAGATAACCCAAGGCGAATTTAATTTCAGATTGAGTTTTTGCTTAATGTATTATTCATAGTATTATTTATATCATCACTTAGACATATCCCTGGCAATAAACTGAAAACTTAACTTTAACAATATCGGGCACCTCTGTTTTGGGGGCAATGGTGGGCTGGGAGCCTTTGGCTCCTCTTCATCACATGCGAGCGTTTAATAAAGGCTGTGGGGTGGGGGAGGGTGTTTAATGAGGGGCTTGGAGGGGGGTTGTTTGGCAGCTTTTTTATTCCCCCCAACATTTTTGCTGCATGACCTGGTTTTGCATTTTTCTGCATCTATGTTCATCTAATTAGGATGTTCTAAAAAGACCTGGACCACTTATTGTACAGAACTGTAGCCTGTGGGTATTTAATAAGGAGCTTTCAGTGGTACATTTGCATCTTTTGCTCCGGGTCTGAATAGCGAATTACCTTAAAGATCATTAGAAGCGCTGCTGCATTGTTAAAACCAGGCCACGGTATTCTAATGACAGTTTAAAACTTGAGGCGTTCCCTCTGCCACGGCTCACCCGGCATAATTGTGCGTTGCACGGGTGACCCTGCTGGAAAGGGCCGATGTTGGCAGCGTGTCCCCGGGCGCGCTGCTGCGGGCAGGTGCGCTCCCACCCAAACACCCCGCACCTCCGGAGAGCGGCGGCGACAGCCGTGACAATGAGCCTCTGCTTGTTGTGTGCGCTCGAGTGTGCGGCTGTGACACACTCCGGGGCGGGCAGGGCACGGAGGTGGCAGCGGGAGCTGGGGTGTCCCCCCCACCTCGGAGCGCTCCCAGCGCAGGACAGGCACCGGCGTCCCCAGGCCTGGCACTGCGCTGTGGGGGCTGTTCCCCACCGAGGAGCCGTGCAGTTTTGGGGAAGGAACAGGAGAGGCTGAGCTCAGGAACAGCCCTTTGAAAGCGGGGAGCAGCGTGGGTGGCTTAGCTGAGGGCTGAGCCCCTTTGTGCAGCCTTGGGCTTGGCTGCCTGGGCTGCTTTGCTCAGCTCCTCCTTCCCAAATGTATTCCTCTCTGTCTGGCCTCTGTGGTTTGTGTTTCCACTTTCTACAAATATTTTGTGGAGGTGATGGGCTTTGTGGCTGCCCAGATCTTCTGACACAACTTGGAGAGGTTTCCCAGAGAGGCTTTCACGTTCTGTGTGCCAGCTGAGTGCCAATGCTGCCCAGGTGCTGAGCACTTCTCCTGCTCTGTGTCCCTGCCTTGGTAAGTGTCAGTGCTGTGTCCACCAATGCACATGTTTGGCATTTCCCAACTTTCTGGTTATTCCTTCCTGGTTGTGGAAGTGATGCCAAGCCAAATCCAGCTGAGTGCTCCAGGAGTCCATGTCCAGGACTTGGGGGGGCGGTCTGTGTAAGTCCAGGGAGCCCCTTGTTGCCTTCTCTTCACCCTCCCTGAGTGCTGCCAGGCTGAATGATCCAGGAACTCTTTGTGCTAAGGGTGCTGCTTTCCCTGGGGCTGCAAGGGTGTCACCATGCCTGAGCACTTCTTCCTGAGTAAATCAATGCTGGTGGGGCAGCCAGGCTCTGGTGGAGCCTCATGCCGTGGAAATACATGAAGAAATGGGGGACCTTCAGGTGAATGCACTGTTTGGGCAGGTGGATGGTTTTAGGTGGTTAAACCTGCCAGGAACAGGCTGGTGATTTGGCGGAGAAGCTGTTTGTGCAGGGAAGAATTTCTCTTTAAAAAATTCAGTGTAACCAGCATTATTTTTTTCCTCTGGGATCCCAGACAATGAATGCACAGGCCTGTTCATTAATATCAGTTGTCTTCTGCAGGGAGTATCCAGATTTGTCGTGCCAGGTTTTAAATTTTTAATGTATTACCAGTTCTTACGCGGAGCAGGCCTTTTCTTTGTTCTTTTTTACACTAATACTGTTTTGTATTCAGCCTCGCACTCAACTGATGCATCTCTTGGTGTCCCTTGTAAAAGCTCTCCCCTTATCAGCCCTGTTAGGTCTGACAAAGTCTGTCTTTGTGAGTTCCTGCAAATGTTCGTGTCCAATTTTCTTTTCAGAAGAGCAGGGTGGGTGTTTGAACAGTAATTGCTCTATGCAAATCCGCGGCTGGTTTGTCGAGGCCGGTGCCGCGGCTCCGTGCAGGACCTGGTGCCTGGACCTTGGTCACTGCACGGGCTGGAGGGAACGGTCACCGTGCAGTGACCAGGGTCATCCTTCAGTGACTGACCAGTGCTCACCCTGCAGTGAGCAGTGCTCACCCCGCAGTGACCAGTGCTCACCCTGCGCTGACCATTGCTCACTCCTCAATGACCAGCACTCACCCCACAGTGAGCAGCACTCACCCCGCAGTGACTGACCAGCACTCACTCCGCAGTGACCAGTGCTCACCCCGCAGTGACTGACCAGCACTCACCCCGCAGTGACCAGCACTCACCCCGCACTGACCAGTGCTCACCCCACAGTGACCAGCACTCACCCTGCACTGACCAGTGCTCACCCCGCAGTGACCAGCACTCACCCTGCACTGACCAGTGCTCACCCCGCAGTGAGCAGCACTCACCCTGCACTGACCAGCACTCACCCTGCAGTGACCAGTGCTCACCCCGCAGTGACCAGCACTCACCCTGCACTGACCAGTGCTCACCCTGCACTGACCAGCACTCACCCCGCACTGACCAGTGCTCACCCCACAGTGACCAGCACTCACCCTGCACTGACCAGTGCTCACCCCGCAGTGACCAGCACTCACCCTGCACTGACCAGTGCTCACCCTGCACTGACCAGCACTCACCCTGCACTGACCAGCACTCACCCCGCAGTGACCAGTGCTCACCCTGCACTGACCAGTGCTCACCCCACAGTGACCAGCACTCACCCCGCAGTGACCAGCACTCACCCCGCAGTGACTGACCAGCACTCACCCTGCACTGACCAGTGCTCACCCCACAGTGAGCAGCGGCGCCTCCGAGCTGGAGGGGCGCTGGGACCACCAGGGCTCTCCCCTGCACTGCACCGTGGGTTTGCCTGCACGGGACTCAGAGCGGAGTTTTGCCGGTTCCCGTGCTGATGGGAACTCCCGCTGGAGCCGGTGCGGCTCTGGCCCCGCTCCGGGCCGCGCTCTGCCGCCGGCCGTGCCCGCTGATCTCCCCAGGTGTTGTGCAGAGCCCTCAGGCACGTTCCGGGCTGCGACGTGTCGAGTCGAACCAGACCAAGCGATTTGCATGACAGACTGTAACTCTTAAAAATCGTGCTCGTAAACATAAATAATTAATCACATTATAGTTTTTATCATCCTTTTCCTTCCTAGCAGTATTAATAAGTAGCTCATCTTCTAGCAACACCTGTTAAACCCAAAGCTGTCAGTCTTTATTTTCCCTAGAGAGCCAGGGAAAAATTTGTTATGCAATAATTTCTCTTTTACTTTATGCTGTGACTTCGATGTGTTTTGTGTTGATCTGTGTGTACACAAGGTGTGAGAATTGTCTCTGCTGCTGGCTTGCTCTGTGCACGCCCTGCCCTGCCTGGGACAGCACTGGTGGTTCTCCTGGAGGCCCCATCACACTCCTCTGCAGGGGCAGGCCTGGGCACGGTCACTGGGGCAGTGCTGGTGTCTCGGTGTGGCACTCCTGCACCCCTGCACCCTGACACCAGCATTTGGAGAACCTTTATTTCCACTTGATTTCCCTCCTACAACAGACATGGGCTGCACAGTGCCTGCTCAGAGAGCCATGGGGGACCACCTAGACAGAGGGGGTCAGTCAGGATCAACTGCTGCCCATCCATCCCCTCAGCTCTGGTCACTGCCCATTTGCCCCTGTGCCCAGGACCCATCCTGGGGGCAGCCACGCTCTGTGCCCTCTCCAGCAGCACGAGGTCCCATTTCCCCATGGCCCTGGCTCGTGGTTGAAGTCACAGTGACTCTCTGGGTGCTTTGCAGTGGCATGGGGTGTGAGGGCTGGGGTGGGCTGTGTGTGGGCAGCCCAGCAGTGCCTGTGGGGCCTGCAGCTGCTCCTGCCTGGCAGAGGATGCCTATGCACAGCTGCACATGCACCCTTGCACCACAGACACGGCTGACACCTGTCACCTCCCTGTGCTGCCCTGGGTCTGTTTGCCCTTCTGGGGTCAGGTCTCTCAGCTTGGGCACCTCCACTGCCATTCCCCATCGCTCCCCGTGCCTCGGGCAGTGCCAGCGCTGCCTGGGCCATGGGGAAGGGACTTTGCGCTGCCCTGCTCCATCTGCACGGGCTGTCCCTCTCCTCTTCCTCAGTTTACAGCACTGGAATTCCAGTCTAATACTCATGCAAAGAGGGCTGCAATAAATCTTGCAGTCAGCATTAGATATTGTTTGTTTTAGCTGCCTTGCACTACATGTTTCCCCTTTTAAGGCAGAGCCATTCCGAAAGGTTAGATTCACAGTTAGTGGCGCTTTAGCTCTCCCTTTTGAATCAGTGAGGTTGTCGTTTTATTGCTCTCTGACTTGCA